>JBBPBS010000276.1:22619351-22633632 GCA_037974835.1 Cicer judaicum | reverse complement strand
ATATATATATATATACTCTTTTTTTTAAAGTAAATCAATTTTTGTAATAAAATGATCTGCTGTGCTTTTATTCTACCTTCTCAACTCCCCTTAAATAACAATAAGTATAGATTAATTTTACACAAAATATCTTTAATTAAAGTTAAACAATTAAAATATGAACTAATTATTTCTCTTAATAATTAAATGATATTTTTGGAAAAAATATCTATTATTGACATATTTAATGTGACGATTATTTTTCTTAATTATGAATTTACCTTTCGTTTAAGAACAAAGGTAGTTGTTGTTTATTATGAATAGATCACTTCACATATTGAGAATGAGAAGGAATGAAAAAACAGATACAACGGTAGAATCACCCAGGCAATCATTTTAGCACTCTAAAAAAATGTTGACAATAAAAAACAGTAAGAATAATTTTAAAAAATTTACTTTAAAAAAAGACTCATATTTTAATATTTTTAGACTAAAATTAATAAAATTTGATTTTAAAATTAACAATATTTCAATAAATATTGAATTAATTGGAACTTATTATCAATTGAAAAAAATATCACACAAAATTAATTAATAATAAATAATTATATACTTGAAAGTGTAAATATAAAATTGTTTTACACTGATATCCAATAACGATTATCTATTTCATTAAATCACCCTACTTTATTTATATAACCTAGAAAAACAAACGATTTCTATTAGTTGTCAGCAAGGGTGGAGGAAAAAGGGGTCATACAACTTTCATTCCCTAAAGTTTTATGCATTCTTTTGAGTTATATATAGTCAATTATTATGTGGTGCAATGACAGTCAATTATTAAGTAAATTTTACATAAAAATTTAGTTAAATATGTATTTTGTTAGTCATTTTTGCATTTGAATGTATCTCTTATTAGTTAATTTATAACTTAGTTTATATCTAAAATGTGTCTTTATTAGTCAATTTGATTCACATAATTACAAACAAAAGAGAGGTTTTTATGATGTGTTCAATTTCGATACATTCAAGATTACAATGATCACACCTCAAACATTTAAAAATTAAAATGATTCTTTTATTTTATTATATAAATAAATATTCGAACTTGACATCTATTTCAAAATCAACTGACAAATGTTCAAACTTTATATCTAACCGTTGTATGAGTTCGTTATAGTGGTGTTTAACATCACTTCTAAAGGCCATGACCCCTGAATATTCATTTTTGACATCGCCATTGGTTGTCTATAGAACTGTGCTCGGTTGTTTTCCACTTTTGTAAAATCCTTTAATAATTTCGGTGACATAAATTAATTTTTTAAATAATTATCAAAACTCAAAAATAACTCTGTGATTACGTAGGTTTTTCAGATAGATATATACATTAAACATATCAAATGCTAGTCTTTGTGTTAGTTGCATGCATTAATTATAACAGATGAGATTCGAGTTTAGGAAGCTTGCGTGGCAAATATGCAAGAAGTTGAAGCTGTTAGTGATCACAAAGATATAAAATTTGGTATATGACTTTTTTTCCTTTTTATTTTGACTGATATATATTTTCACGAGTTTAATTGGTTTGCACTGACTTACAGAAAAAATTAATTAATCAGATAAATATATGAAAGTTATGAACCATAGAAGGATTGATAGAAAAATTTAGAAATAAAAATTTAAATTTAAAATTGAGTTAATTAAAAAATAGACTAAGGATCCAATATTGTAGTAATAACAATTTAAGTGCAACCTAATTTATTTACTCCACTAACACCTTTGCGAAATTTAATGGAGAGACTAATTTTTTTTTTCAGAAGAAACTGTAGGTATTAGTTTGTTCCACAACGAGTGATGTATTTATAAAAAATAATTATTTGAAAATAAATTATCATTTTAATTTTTAATATAATTATTAATTACTATCATTTTCAATTTCGAATTTTACCTTGTAAGTCACGAATTGACAATTTTTTTACAGCATAAAGATTTTGAGGGTATCTTGTAACAATGTACTTTTTAAAATTAATTTCTTTATACATCTCGTAATGTAGTTATATACATCGTTGACCCTTTTTGTAAGTACTTTTTGCATTTGGAATATTGATTGATTGTGCTATCAATGAGGCCGAATTATCCGCATGCCTTGATGAGAGTCGAACTTAATAATATTGGTGTTAAAACAAACATTTAGTTAAGCTTAATTAGTTAGGGAGTTTGTAGGATAGAGAAAACTTTGCAGGAGGAATTCGACATCAGTGTTTTTACCGTAAGCAATTAAATAAATTGTTTATTTAAGCCGAAATAAACAATAAAAAGAAAACCCACAAAAATTTAAAGATTTAACTCAGATTCAAACATACTAAAAAGATCCCCTAATATGTTACTAATAAAAAGATAAAATTGAAACAAAATAATATTTATCTAAAAATTGAAACAAGCTAATGTGATTTTGGTGCGTACATCTTTATATCAAGATAGAGTCTAGGAATTAGAAAAATCAAATTACTTAGTACTACCATGCATATTGGTAAATCACATGCATGAAATGAAACCCTATAACAAATAATTAATAAGTACTACCATGCATAATGATAAATGTATGCTTGAATTCACCATGAATTTTACCGCAAATAAGGTCAGCGACGAACATCAAAGGGTCCAGAAGGATCAAGTTGTTTGCATAGTGTAAGATAGGCGTAATAAAGAAGCCTGTCCTTGCAACCAGTTCGATGATTCTTGGTATGTTTGCAAAAATATTTCAAGTGGTTATTCGTGCAAAAACCAAGCATTTGTCCCAACAAAAGAAACAACCAATTGATATTCTTTTTCTTCTCAGCAATGACTGGCATCACTTGTTCTGCATTGCAATTTCCACATTTTGATGGTTTTGGATACATCCAAATAAAGGGTGCCCTATCATACATGGTGCTCATATTCCTCACTATGTAACTCGAAATTTCGTAAAATTTCGTCATCAAATCAAATGTTACTTGATACCTTGTTCCACATTTCTTGCAGCAGAGTTCTCCTGTGATGTTAAAGATTCCGTTTTGTATCAGATGAGTTAGACTGTGAACTTTTGCGCGGCGATTTGTGGCCCATATGTAAGGGATAGGGATGTCGATTTGTCCGTTATGTGGATCGTTTGTTGGTGGACGGCGAGGACGGCGTTCGGAGGTTGTTGCGGTGGTGGTGACGGTGAGTTCTTGAGGAGGAGGAGGAGGAGGATTTGATGGTTGTTGAGGGAGAAACATGCGATCGAACGGTGTTGCCATTTGAAGAGTAAGATTGAGATTTTCTGTTTGTTGTTCGTTAATATATATATAGGGTTTTGAAAGTACTAAGAAGAGAGTGACTAACCGAGGAAAAGAGTGATATCATAAAAGTTAGTTACCGAAGATTGAAGAATGAGTCAAGGAAAATACAAATAGAAACCACAAAATACTCTTTTTATTTTATTATAACGGACATTGTGTAACTTTCATTGCGAAAATAATGTGGTGGCGTTGTGTAGTTGCGGCTTGAATTTATTTATTTATTTTTTAGAAATGGTTTAATTATTCATAGAAATTCAACGCAACGGTATAATTTTGAGTACGATTCTATGTCCACCCGAACAATATGGCAATTTTGATCATTGAGTCTTATTGAGAGCGGGTTTACTTGAATTTATTTTACTGAATTTATTTTTAAAATTGTCTAGTATACAGTTTGTTCCGAAAGTTCTAAGAAGAGAGAGACTAGCCGAGGAAAAGAGTGATATCATAAAAGTTAGTTACTGAAATATGAAAGAATGAGTCAAGGAAATACAGATAGAAACCACAAAATACTCTTTTTATTGCAACAGACATTGTGTAACTTCCATTGCGCGAATACCGTTGCTGCATTGTGTCTACTGCTATTGTGTAGTTGCGGCTTAAATTTTTTTATTTAATTTCTTTTCTCTATGAAATAGTATAATTATTCATAGAAATTCAACGCAACTGTATAACTTTGAGTACGAATTTAAGATATGATCTACGATCTAATTAATTTTGACTATCGAGTCTTAATTGATTTAAAAATAATTTTTATGAGAATTAATTTAAAAATCGTACAAGTTATTTTAAATTTATATGTTTTGATTAAAAAAATAATTTAATTTTAATATTTAATAACTTAAATATTTATTATTAAATATTATAATATGATAAAAATCACATTTTTTTTAATATTCATAAAAAATTATTTTTACGAAAAGTTTATCAAAATAACTTTTCATTTTGATATTTTTTTTTTTAATTTTTACTATCCAAATAAAGTTGTATCAAATAGATAAAATATCTAAACAAAATTTTCAAATTTGAAGTTTATTGTTAATTTTTTTTTAAAAAAAAATATCATAACAAAAAATGATAAGATACTATAAAAATTATTTTAATATTTTTTTAAACAAGAGAATTTATCTCTAAAATTTCATATTGACTTCATAATCAGTTCTTTTCAGTTTCAATTGATAACCATTCTTTAAATTAAATACAATCTAAATCTGGAAGATTGTTTTCTTTTGTAAAACTCTAATGTTAATTGCCAATCTTGGAAATTATAATAAACCATATATATCTACATCAATGTTCTTTTTATTCAATTTATTTTGCTATGTGAATTAAGGTGATAGTGTAGTATTTTTTAGATTAAAAAGATAATATTAATATCTTTCTTTGTATGTTTAAAATATTGTGCTCTTAATATTGAATGTGATAGTGTAAGGTGGCATCAATTCTCCATTTTTGTATTGAATGGTTTGAAATTTATTCCAGATTTGTGATAGTGCAGTGTTGTCATCAATTCTCCATTTTTATAGAATGAGTTTGGCATCAAATCAATCTATAATGTTATTTTTGAATTTATTTTTATTTTGCAGTTGAGTGTGTCCGAGAGCTTCTGACAAAATCATATAAGCTATAATTTTTTTTTCTTCCATATTATTTTGTGTGCTTATATTTCTATAACAAAATCTAATCCTTTTTGGTGGTATGTTATTGTGAATAAAATAAAACATCAATTTGTTTTTTAAACTGTATAATCCATAAATTTGGAGAAAATGTGATAATTTAATTACTGACTATATATCATATTTTAGTGACGGAATTGATGGCTCCTTCATTATAGTTTGTCGACTATTTGAAGATTGGTTGATAAACTTGTGACCCAATAACTGTTTGGGGTTGTTTTCATCTATATGACCCATTTCCTTAATTACAAAACTGAACTTTAATATACTATGCACGAAATTCATACATTTATCTTGTGTTATTAGATAAAAACTATTGAAATGAGTTTGAAATTTATTGTGTAAATTAAGATATATAAGATAAAATTGGTAGAGTTCGGCTACTTTTGAATTTATTTTTTCTTTATCAGTCGAACATGTTTAAGATTTGGTTGTTTTTCTAACAAAATCTAATAAAATCACACAAAGTATTACTTTTTTGTTGTAATTCTTATGGGTTTGTACATATTTAAATTTGACAAAGTCATACAAATTGAGTTTATAGATGATTTCATACTTCATATTTTCAACAAAGATTAATTTGTTATAAAGAATAATATATATTAAATAAAAGATAAAATTAGGGTATAATAAATTAATAATACATATTGAATAAAGGTGATAAAAAAGAAAAGGGTGATGTATTATACTAAATTTACCGATTGAAGTGAGTATATTAACAAAGATGTGTTAGGAAAAATATTGTTAACACGTATCATATTAATAAATACTAATGAATGTTCTGAAGATATTATTTATTAACTCCAAAAATAAAATAAGAGTCCATTCACTGGAGTTTTTTATTTTGAAATTTTCAAAAACTCAAATAAATTTTAGTTTTAGCTACGAGTTTTTGACCTCACTATTAATTTACTTATTATAAAAACCAAGAATAGTGAAGATAAAGTTCAACAAATTACGTTGAGTGCAGTTCCATTTTTATTGATTGGAAATTTTTTTCTATTTTTTATTTTATTTAATGTATATAACATTTATATATCTTTTGTCATTTGTAATAACTTTTATGTGTAAATATTTTTTATAATAGTGAATTAATAGTGAGGTGAGATAAATAGACTGACTTCAAAAATTAAAAACTGAATTTTATTTTATAATTAAAATTTAAAATTGAGAAGTAAAACTCAAAATTTAAAATTAAAAATTATTATGATTTTTGAAAATCACCACGAACAAATCGAAAACTAATAAAGAAAGCCACAAAATAACTGGCTCAACTGAGACATAAAATAAGTCTGGTTTCAAAGAGGTCGGTGACAACTGACAATATAAATATGAGAACAACGTGTAATTTTCTCTATGTTGAGAGTTATTAAAACTTGTTGTAAATCAACTAAGTACATTTAAAATGAACTCTTAACCTAATTACTTTTTACTTGAATTTACATAAGATTTATATTGTAATATCCTCTTATGAGATTAGAATCCTAGAATGACTTTGTTTTCATGTTTGCCACAAACTCATACTCAAACTTGTGTAATCTTGCTCAGTAGTGATAACTACTTTTGTAAAAGGCAGTTTGGAGAGACAGTTAAATACTCAATTTCTCAACAATGCAGTTTTTCAGAATTGTTGAGAAGACTACAACATCTTTGGTGGATAGCTTGGATAGACAAAGTCAAAGAATATTCAACTCAAGAGAAGAGTGAAGTCGAAATTCTTGAGAAATCAAGATATTGTACTTTTGATGGGCCTAAAAAGGCTTAGAACAATACTTAGTTGGAGAGGTAGAGTAAAAAATACCCAACTCAAGAAGCAAGTGAAGCCAATATTCTTGAGGAATCTAGATATTGTATTTTGGGTTTAGAAAAAGAAATCTCTTTGTAAGAGGATAACTATATGTCAACAATTGTTTTGAACTAGTATAAAAATACTTGTTTACTTTTCTCTTCCCTCATATGTTTATTTTATGTTTTAGTTCTTTATATTTTACTCTCGATCTCTCTTTTAACTGGTGTGTATTGTAAATAAGATAAGCCTTTGATAAATAACTAATTATATATATAAAAAAATGGATATTCAAACTCACATTTCTCGTGTTTTTCATTACCTTCAAAATCTTCCAGAACCATCAACATATTGCTCTAATGTAACATATTGCTCCAATGCAAGCTACTTTTTTAACGGAATCTTCTAGAACTATCAGAGTTACTCTAAAGTAAGTATCATTTGGTTAAAAGATTGAAGCGCAATGAAGTTTCACAAATCATCCTCAATTTGTTCAAGTTGTTGCATATGCTCAAATTATCACCGCTCCATTTTCGTGAAACTTCAATCACTACATTTGGTCCTTAACATTTCTTTTGATGATTCCATACTTTCATCTTGCATTTATCCGATGAATCAACTATAATATGAGTGTACCAAATATTTTATATCATTTATCAAAGACATTAAAAGAAAGCAATTTTCAAATATCAAAAGAAATCGTTAGAAATTTTACAACCACAAAATTGTAAGTATGATTTGCTCCATACTACTTAAATAAGACAAATTATCAATGACAAACAAGGTTACGTGTAACAACTTTATGGCTTCAACTAGGCTATAAAAGGTTCTTCAATGGGTTTAGTAGTGTGAGTTGTTATGAATTATCATTAATTTCGACTTTCATGCAGATGATACCTCAAAATTGTAGGTTGAGGTTAGAATCATTTAACCTAAGTCTCATATTGCTTGAGAATCAAGGATAAATATAATTTATAAATAATAAACGCATACGCCAACTCATCCAGATGTCTTTACTAAGAACATAACTATTAGGACTCATTTGATGCACATGATAGAAAGAGATATGATATAATATAAAGCTGAATAATGATAGGATATTATTAATATGATGGTGTTAGGATAAACATTATCATAGTTTGTGTTTGATACCAACACGATAATATTTTATTTTGTGGTGTATTTAATACACATCTTATTATGATATAATATATATTATATTTAAATAATAAAATTACAATCGTGAATAATTACATATTAATTTTTTTTTAAATTAACTTATTATATTTTAAATATTATAAATTAACAAAAAGATTAAATAAGTAATAAAATAATTTTATATTAAAATCATCTATTGACACTACTAAATAAACAATTTAAATTTTAAAAATAAAATCATGAGTAATCAAATAATTATATTTTATTTATTATAATGTAAATAAAGATATGACATATATTATATGTAAATGACAAGAATACTTTGTAAATAAATTATACTTATTTTAAAATTTCAATTAGCTTTCACATTTTTATAATTGTGAATTTTAATCTATTAAACAATATAAAAAGAAAAACTACCCTTATGTAAAATCATAAATATTTTTAAAATTAATTATTAATATTTCAATTTTAAATTTAATATTAAATTCTATTATTTATTTTTTTATTTGATTATATTTATATTTTTATATTTTAGATTATATTTATAAATTATTTTTATATTTATATTTTATTATATTTCAATTTATAATTTAAATTATATTTTATATGAATAATTGAACAAACTACTATTCTTATTCTATCCTCCTAATTTCTAACCTAATTCATAATTAGAATATAATTTTCAATTAGATAGACATAATATAATAAAATTTTAGATTAATTTATCATATCATGTTGGTTCATCAAACACTGAATTCATATATGATAACTTAACTATATCATATATTTTTTCTTATCTATCAAACGTATCCTTAAAACTTACATAGAAGATCGAAAGCAAACAATACATCAACAATATGACTTAAGATGAGAACAAATTATGATACCAACTCTTTCTCCTATATAAATAAACATCCAAAATTATTTTTCCACAAGAATTCTCGTGGATAGCAGTTTATGCAAGAGGAGGTTTATAGCAAACAAAATTGAGGATTGAATTTTAGTCATGCATGAAATATGGCCAATACTCGAAATGAATAATTTTGATATTGTGTGATGTTATTTATTATTCATATGTTAGGCTTATGGACCTATAAATAGGATAGGGAAAGAACCACATATCCCTTTTATCCAATGAATACTAATTATGTCCCTTCATTCAGTGAGCTTTCACTTCCACTGTAACTAACATGCTCTCTCACTCACTCTTATTATACTCTCCTTCCACTCTCACTCATGACTTCCAACACGCGTCGTTTAACCACCTGTCACCGTCACCCTTCTAAACCCATCACCGGTTTCTGCGCATCCTGTCTCACCGAACGTCTCGCCGGCATCGAATCCTCTTCATCCCAACCGGAGCTCCGCCGTACCAAATCTTGTTCCGGCAGTGCCGTCGCTGACCAACCTTCCGCCGCCGTCGTTGAGCCCCGCCGAAGGTCCTGCGAGATCCTCGCTGCTCCGGAGCAGCAGCGTAACACGCTTTCGGACCTTTTCAACATCGACGATGATACGAAAACGAGGAAGAAGAAGCAGACTCCGAATCAGAATCTCGAAATCGATCCGAGAAACTCCGGTTTTGAAGTTAGGGATTTCGACGGCGGTGACACTATTATTAGGGTTCTCGTTGAAGATGATGAAGAAGAAGAGACGAAGACGATGAAAGAGTTTATAGATCTCGAATTGCGTAGCAGAAAAAACGAAGAGAGAGATTCCAGAGGGAGTTTCTGGGACGCGGCTTCAGTTTTCAGCAAGAGATTGAGGAAATGGAAACGGAAACAGAAGTTGAAGAGAAACCGCACTGCATGCGACGGTTCTGTCACCGGAAATGGCGTTGGTTTGACGCGGATGGAAGATGAAAAGCAAAGGTCGAGAAATTTGAGAGAGACGCAATCTGAGGTTGGAGAATATGGTTTATCATTAGGTAGAAGATCATGCGACACTGATCCTAGGTTATCTGTGGATGATTCAAGGTTTTCATTTGATGCACCTCGAGCTTCTTGGGATGGTTATTTGATTGGGAAATCGTGCTCAAAGTTTTCACCAATGGTTGCTATTAATGGTGATAGGGTTTTGGTTGAGGAAGATGAAGAAGAGGATGAAGAAGAAGAAGAGGTGATGAATTTGGAATGTTGTGGTGGTAATGGTGGAGAGCATTATCCTGGTGGTTCAGCTGACACCAAGCATTACTACTCAGATCGGAGAGGAAGGAGTTTTGGTCGGTCAAACTCTCGTAGGAAATCATCCGTGATTGGTGATGTTGATGAATTGAGAGTGATATCTAATGCCAAGGTTTCTCCGGCCACAACCGAGTTATTCTATGGTGCAAAGGTCCTAATCACTGAAAAAGATTTGATAGATGCTAATTTGAAATCGATAAATAATGTTAATGTTCCTTCTGATTGTACAATAGGGTCTGCTTCTAAGGAAGCTTGTGATGTTGAAATCAGAAGTGATCAAAAGGGACTGAACAAGTTTCACAAATGGGGCAAGTTATGGAATAAGTTGGGATTAGTACACAGGAAAAAAGAAGATAAATTGAGAGAGGAAGAATGCATTGCTGGGGATGTTGTTAATAAGCCGATTGCAGAGTCTTGGCAGAAGCTGAGGAGGGTTGTTAATGGACAAGGGAGTGAATCAGTTAGCCAGAAGCTTATTCGTAGCTATAGTGTTAGTTGTAGAAATCATCATAGTAGAATGGCTGGTTTAGTCAATGGCCTTGGAGGTTCTGAAACCAAAGCCAATGTTTTGAATGGAAGACAAGAGTTTACGCTTCAAAGGAATCGGAGTGTTAGGTATTCGTCGAGTAATGTTGACACCGGCCTGTTGAGATTCTATTTGACACCGTTGAAGAGCTATAGGCGAAGCAGGTCTGGAAAGAGTAGCTCAAAGGATTTGAATCCAACAGCCAGAAGTTTTTTGTAAAGATGTAACTTTGGAATTAATATCTGGTTGAAAATAATATATAGTGTTGTTGTTTCTTTTCCATGAGATAAAGTTTATCACATTGTTAGATTTTGGTTGCAGTTGTTCCCATTATGTTGTTAGCAGATTAGAACATTGATACCACCATATTATTGGCATAATAAATTTCTGATTGCAACATTTCTAGGAGTAACATGATACACAACTCTAGATTTTACTAGATTTTAATGCAGAAGACCTTCTAATTTGGGTAAAATGCAGGTTAGGTTTTCAATGTTTGTTCAGTTAGCTTGTAATATGCTTTACCTTCCAATTTCTGCCTCAATGTTTCCTCTGTATTTTATTTTGAAGTACTGCAGATAAATGATATAGATGCTCTTATTCAGCGAAATTACTAAAAAGAATGTTATGAGTTGGCCTTGATTTCCTGATTTAGCATTGATGTACGGTCATAAGAGTTTTAGAGCAGCTATTTGATTGGTAATTTGGTATTACCAAAAGACAATATAATACAGGATTATTTTAAATTAATGTTAAGAATTGTTAACTGCAATAAATCAAAGTTAGGATATTGTATTGTTTTTCTCCCATTTTATCAAAGTTTGTATGCTATTGCTTACTAGTTACTACTTCACTCATGTGGTTGGCTTGAAACTGAGGATGGCAGACTGAGAATCTAGTTTTTCTGCATTAGAATGTTAAAGATATATAGTTGGTGCTTAGCCTCTATTGAAATATTATATCTATTTTGGGTGCTCAGCTTCTGCAGTTCTAACATATGTTTCTCATTGAATTTATATATGCTGCTTGGGTTTTTTGGATGGACATGGAAATGGGGTCGTTTTACGTTTCCTGATACTGTTAAAAGTGACTATATTTGGGATTTAGTAGTCATGTACTAGTACTGCCACTTTTGGATATATGTTTCATTGTTCACTGATTTTGTAGATTCTGTTTTTGAATTTTTCATCATTTAAAGATCTTACTAGAACAAATTTTGCTGATCAGATATCGTCACCTATTTGATTCCAAAAAATAAAACTATCATTACCAGCTTCAAATCTTGACCATGATGATGACATGTTTCTAGCAGTTAACGTTGAACAGTTGAAACTGGACTGTTCCTAAAGTGTTGCACTTGCACTTTTTACTAGTCCTCCAACCACGTTGTCTCTATAGCATAATGATGAAGAAAAACAAGTGTCAGCACACCCGTTGACTTTAATTTAAACATTGTAATTGCACAAATATTCATCGTTCAGTACGCAGTGAAAATAAATTGAATTGGATTCACACCTGTGGACTTTTTCTCAGGAATGCTTCTTCTTTGTTGACTTTCATGTCTTTCTCTACTGGGACATGCTATAAATAGCTCGATCTTGCAAACGGTGGAGTACTTGATTGGTAATCAATACCTTTTGAGATGCTTTTTAAAATTGAAATGAAACTCATCAAGTAAATTAACTTCACCTCATGGCAAAATACTCGACTCTCTTATCGGGAAGTGCAACGTTTTAAAAATTGAATCGGAAACCCAATCGGCAATTCTTCCAAATTATGGTTCAACTGTTTAAAATTGCTTGAATCGAGATGTAACTATGGTCAAACCAGTCAAATAAAAGTACTATAGACAATGCTGATTTATGGTTCTAAATTTTTAAAACGCTGTGTTATTATCACTGTATTTATGATGACTGTACTTGATCCAAAGTGAAAGGTATCAATTCTCTATTTCTAGTTACTTTTTTATGGTAATTAAAAGGACTTATTTTATAGTATTTCACATTTGTTACAACTAAGTCTGCATAAACAAATCAAAGTTAATGCTAATGGGCATTTAAGCTTAATAGGCAATCCTTCTTTTTTTTGGTGAGACAAATGGCAAAGTAACAGTTAATGACAAATTTGTTCAGTTCCACTCATATTGCTTGAATTATGCAAAAATGAAAATAAGAAAGCAAATAACAAGCTTAATATACGGCGAGGGAAGTTACACCGGCAAACACATGAACATTCACACCAACAAAGAAAAGTAGAGTCGAGATTCTATTCATTTTCATTCAATGTTAATCAACATACAAACACAGAAAAATGCTGCTTCGTTATTTATCATATAGCATGCATAGTTTTTCTAAAGTATATAACCATAGCCACCAAATCAGTTTCATGAATCATAGTCATGACACTAAAATTCACTATGCAATCACTCCACATTAATGCCCTTCTCTTGAAGCTCAGCAACAACCTCATTCTTCATCTTCAACCATATCTTCTGAGCTTCCTGATCAGCCTTCTTTCTCTTCATCTCCTCCTGGCATCCACACGCGTCGTTATCACTCTCAACCATCCCTCTCAGGGTGTTTCCAATCATCTTTCCTTTGGCTACGAACTCTTTCACCGATTCTACATCACTAGGGTACAAATGGGCTTCTTCAAGCTTCTCCATTATCTGTGGGGACTTCTTCCTCCACCACTCCAATGGTGAAGCTTCATTGTAAAACCACAAAGCCCCAAGTATGGTGTAGGTGCAAAGTAAAGCCTTCCCAACTTGTTTGAAAAAGTCGTAGTCTTCACTTTCAAACCCAATTTTATTCATGTATTTTTTTGCATGCATTGAACTCAGCATATGAAAACCTACAGTATAAGATAGGTGCATAAAGAAAAGGCATTAAAGAAAATTTAAGGTTTTAGTCTGAGACATTTTATCAAACAGTTGGTGAGCAAGAGTTGGGTTGTGTTGAAAATAGTTGGAGAGATTGCACATAGAAAGGTACCTGTTTTGGGGTCCTTAAAACGCCTGGGAAACATTGCGAAAGTGTAGAGTTGATGAGTGTGTTAGTTTGGCGAGGGAGCGATTCTTTTATAAATTTATAAATGATTTTGTCGGAAAAAAAAAAGGGACAAGTGATTGTTTATGTGAAGTTGCCGAAAACTTTGGATACAGCAGATAAAGCATTATTTAGACAAAGGAAATGGTAATAGAGATTTCTCTTTCCAACTTCTACTCATTCTCCAAAACCCCCCAAAATTCACTTATTTTTGCTGATTTTACCCGTCAATATCAGAATTGACTAATTTGAATATGCAAATACTAATATAATATTGTTTTGAATTGTTTTACTCTTATTTGAATATGCAAATATTAATATAACATTTTTTTTTAAAATTTTTTACACCTTCTAATAGGTTTGGATGTATAAGAAAATCTTTAAATTAATATTTTATGTTTTAGATCAGTAAATTTAACGACTTTTTTTTATTAGAATATCTTGTTTTTTAATTTTTATTTCTCAATTGTTCTACTTTAAAAAAAAAATCTTAGATTGTCCTATTTTTTTCTTTTAATAGGAAGTCCCTCCTTGGAGAAGCGATCTCATGAAGAGGAAGTCTCTCTTAAGAGAAACGACCTCCAACTACCATTTTCTTTTCTTTTTTTT
>JBBPBS010000276.1:22605876-22619255 GCA_037974835.1 Cicer judaicum | reverse complement strand
TTTTATAATTATTAATTTAATTATTTAGAAAATAAAATACTAATATTAAATTATAATAAAATACATTAATAAATTATAAATAAAATTTATAATTTAATTATTATTATTAAAATAATTAAATTATTTAAAAAATAAAAATACTAATAATAAATTAAAAAAATACATTATTAAATTATAAATAAATGTTATATTTTTATTATTGTTATTATTATAATAAATAGTTATTATACTTATAATTAAAAATTATTATAATTAAAATGATTAAATAAATATATATATATATTATATTATAAATTTAAAAAAAAAACTAAATGATAATAAAAATTAAATAATAATAACAATTAAATGAAAAGAAATTTATATTGCTAACATGAAAATTAAATGAAATACATTAAACTAATATTGCTAACACTCGTTCCAATAGAAGGGCGACCAATTAGTCATTTTAGTGTAAACCTTTTTAACAAGTGGTGCGATTGTGGAATATATCGAGCTAAACATATGCCTTGTTCACATGTTATAGCAGCATGTTCTAGCATTAAATATCATTTTGGAGCCTTATACCTGATGTGTATAAGGTGAAAACGGTACTAAAAGTCTATGATGAAGTGTTCCAACCCATACGAAACCAAAGATATTGGCCATAATATGAAGGTGTTAAGGTGTGTCACAATCCACTAATGCGGAGAGTCACGAAAGGTCGCCCAATCTGGGAAAAAAAAGTGGGCAATTGAGGAATAAAAATTAAAAAATAGGATATTATAATAAAAAAGTCAAATTTAACATGTAAAAATATACTAAAAAATTATAAGTCTCTGAATTCTATCCAGACAAATCACATATGAATTAGTTAATTCGAAGAGAGTTAAAATTGACTAAAAATAAATTTTGAGAGATTTTTTGAAATATACATGCGTGGGAGGATTAATTCCCAATAGAAATTACCTTATTTTTAGGCCAATAAGTAATAGTTGTCGGCGCGGATGTTGAACGGGTAATAATCTACAATAAATAAGCCTGAACAATTAATTAACAATGGGACTATATTAGTTAGCAACAATTGTTATCATAGATTAGAGTGTATCATGTGATCGAAGGTTAAAAATCGTTTATAAACTTTTAGACTATTGATGTTGTCGTTTTTAAGTAGAAGTTCATAATCTTTCGTGTCTTTACGACTGAAAGAGTGGCTCAACAAGAGTTAATTCTATTGAAATTAGATCACCGTAGAAATCGTGAGAATAAATAGTACTATGAAGTTCTACTTTCAAAGAGTAACACTCAATGTTGCTAGGATTTCAAAATATTTTCAAACACTAGTCAATTACAATCAATGACACACTTTTCAAAAATAAATTTCTCCTTATTTATTATCCTTTCTCATATTAAATCTCTTATTTTTCATATTTATTTGTCTCACTATCATAATATCTTATATAATTGAACTTTTATACACAAAAAATTAATAATTGAGCTATTTATTTCTTATGACAAATGAAGATGACTCCTTCTCATTAGACACATCACTCCACCTCTTCTAATTACTGTTACATCTTTTGGTAACGTGTGTCCTTATATAACTTAGGAGTAAGTATTCAATTATGATTGAGAAATGGAAAGATCAAATGTTAATGTTTTTAGTGTATAAAAGTTCAATTATGCAAGATAAATATCACAAATTTTTAAAACGTGTATTTATTCAACAACAAAACTTTAGTAATAGAAGAAATGGAGATAGTGAAAAATGGAAAGGATCTAACCCATCACTTAGATAACTAAAAATAATATTAGTGAATATCTTTATTTATTTTCAGAAATGAAGATGATCTTTATCTTTTGCAAAAGAAAAACAACAAAGAAATTAAAGATAATGTAAAGTTTATGTTTTGGAAAAGTTTTGACTTTGAAAGATTTAGTATTTAATTAAGTGGTTTTTTGTATCTTGCATATATTTTTTAAAAATTTGTCTAGTACACGATTACAATAGTATGCACATGCAATGTCAAGTTTTGTTGTGAAGTTTAACATAAATAATTTTAATGGATTAATCAATTTTGCCTTGGTGAAATTGACGTCATAGATGAGTTGATAGTTACATGCATTGGTTGATATTGATACAAAATATGTTGTGAAATTATGTCAATAATTTTCAACATGTAAATATTTTTGATGTGGTTTAACTTCAAGTGATTCTTTTTTTGAAGTGGCTTATTTATAAATAAAATATATTCACAATGGGTGAAGAATGATAGTTCTTTTAAACTATGATTGTTGATGTAGATAATAAAAGATGAAGATTCATCAATTTCAATAAAACTGAAGATTGTTGAGTTTGATTGAAATTGAAGAATTTTTATATTTTCAACAATAACTCTGTAACATAAATAATTTTATTAATTATTTTTTAAAAACAAGGCTGTATAAAATTTTATTCTTTTAACATAGAAGTATACTAGTAGTATTCTTAAAAAAACTTGGAAGAATATTAAATCCAGAATAAATCGTTAAGTTAGTCTTTCAATTAACATTCTTTCATTAATTTTGTCTCTAAGTTAACATTCTTTCATTAGTTTAATCTCTAAATTTTTAAAATTAATTAAATGGTCCCTCCATGCATCAAGTTAGTCCATCTAATAATTGCATATGTTAAATGATTGTTAGTAATCCTTAAACTATGAAAATATTTTAAAATAGTTCCAATCATATAAAACAACAATTAAAACAACAAATTTTTTTTGTTAAACACATTATCTCATCTATGTCGAGTGTTAGCCATAAATTCAATTGAGATTATCATACAGTTAATATACTCACAGAAGCTAAGATGAGTAAAAAACATTTAAATTAAATTAATTAAGGCTAAATAGTATACGCGATTCTTTAACTTAATTTCAATTAACATTTTAGTATTTTATCTTCTTTTTTTCTCGATTTAGTCATTTATTTTAATTTTAAGTGACAATTTAATTTTTTATATTTTAAAATGTCAACAATATTATCTTTTATATATATATATATGTATATATATAAATTCATCAAAATTTTAAAACCAAACTCTTAAAATTAATTATTATCTTCAATATAATATAAATTTCATTCAAATGCATAACTTAAATATTCAAATAAACTCACATTTTCATCTACAACAACATCAAATTTATCAAATAAAGAACGAATATATGAGTTTATTTAAATATCTAAGTTATGAATTTGATGAAATTTGCATTATATTGAAAATGATTATTAATTTTATGGATTTTGTTTGAAATTTTTGAATTTTTGTTAAAAAATAACAACATTGTTGATATTATAAAACATAAAAGATCAAATCAAGAAAAAAAAATGACAAATAACTAAAACACTAACTAAAATTAAGTTAAAGGACCGTGAATGTTATTTAACTATTAGTTAAATATGTTAGATTAAATAAAAGTAGCGAGTTAATTTGGATGAGAGATTAATTTCACTCATTAGTTCTATAAAAGAAATTAAAAAAGGGATGAAAGAACTAATGAAAATATTGATTTGAAGTGGATGATGGAAGACTCGATAATTTTTTATTGGTGTGTTCAGATTCATTTATTTATCATTTTCAACTCAATATATTACCATTTCTTTCATCTAAATTGAACCTCAAGAGACAAAATTAGTGTTTTTTATACAGTCACTTAATATATACAATTAACGGAGAAACTAACTTAACGATAGAAGAATAGTTTAGAGACATTTTAGTTAGTTTATTGAAAAAAAATACAATCCAACCCGTGTTATAGTTAGTTAACAGGAAAAGTGCTCATTCGTTGCCGTTTCGGAAAACCCATTTAACCAGCCCGTAGTAGAATCCAAAATGCGTGCAGCATGAGTCCCACATCGGTAATGTTTCAAAGGACTTTGCTTTTATCCTAGTATAACAACGGTGAGATCAACAATTGTATTCACCATCTAGAACTTCATGATGTCTCATACATTGAGAAGTACTACGATAACTATGTGTTTTTATATTATTTATTATTTTTAGTACAAACCATATTATGAATATGGATTTACATTTTCTCACGACGGTCGTCTGAGTTTACTATGATGTATTAATCCGATTTTTCTGATGGTTACACACTGCAAATTTTAGCGGTTGAGTAACAAAAAAACTTTCCTGATTGCACTACCGAACAAAAGAAAATAGTAATGGAGATGTATTTATAATAAACCACCAAAAGACCAAAAAGAAAATAGTAGGAAGCCAAAAGAAGATTTGCATTATTTTTTTATAATAAACCACCAAAAGACCAACAATTATTTTTTGGTAAATATCTGAATAAAAATTATCTGAATAATGTTTATTTGAAATTTATTTACCTAGTATTCTGTATATTTGGACAGTTTCATGTCACCAACCTGGCTATCAAACAAAAATGTTAACAACCATTTTTTTACATTTTTTCTACGGTATAAAATTTTCAAGCTCAAGGCACTGAAATTTCAACGTTCCTTATTTGGCGTTTCTCTGACACGGGTTGAATTAAAGGAATATAGAAAAACCATATTTAGTTTCTAATTTTTCATTATTATTGAAAAATCTCTCATTCTATCTTGCATTTTTCATTGCTGCATGTATATCTCATCTTCGTGTGTATATGGGTTTGTCTCTATTTCTGCTCAATCATTTTTCCAACTGAGGTCGATATAGGTTAGAGGATCGAAAAAAGTGTAATTTGATCTTAAACTAGTCAAAGACAAATACTAGTATTCCTCCTAATAAGCTTAAGAATTTAAGACTAGTATATAATTTAATGTCTATTCGATGTTTTAACCATAACTAAAATATAGTAATTCATAAATTAGTTACAATTTAGTACATTCTATTAATGCATGTGTTCACAAAACCAAATGTTACACAATGATTTCTCAAATAATTGACATAAACATTACTGTCATAGAAGACCTATAAACGAACCTTACTTTGTTCTCTTTAAACTTCCGTTATACAACTCAACACATTTTTCAGCGAAGAGTTCCCACTGTTTTCTTATAAGTATACAACCTAGCCACCAAAATAAACACTATCAAATTGAGCACACTTAACACTGCCAATAGCCAGAAGAAATAATCAATGTGACCATAGTTTAGATTATCAGGTATCCATCCAGGACTTCCATTTCTTGTACTGATATTTGTCACAATAGTAACAAGCAGAGAGCTCAAGTATTGTCCGAGTGCAACCGTGAGTAGCGAAAGAGCAGAACACAAGCTTCTCATTGCATCAGGTGCTTGTTGATAGAAGAACTCCAATTGACCGATGAATGTGAACACTTCGGCACAACCTATAAGAAAATACTGAGGAACCTGCCAAAATATTGTCATTGGTATTTCCTCGAGGTTATAGTAGTTGTGTCGTCTCACAGTTCTAAGTCTTATGATCTCCAAAATTGCTGCAACTACCATTGAAAATATCGATATGAAGAGTCCGATTCCCATTCTTTGGAGCTGAGTTAGGCCTTTTTTGTGGCCTGTGAACTTCCTTGCGAATGGAACGATGATCCGGTCGTACACTGGGACCCAAAATATGACGCTAAGGGTGTCGAAGATGGAGAGTGATGCTGGAGGGATTTTGAAGCTGGAGTTGCCTACATGAGTATTCATGGTTTGTCCTTGCAACACAAATAAGGTGCTCATTTGACCATAGACAGTAGCGAATATGATGCCGGTGGCCCATACAGGAAGGAGTCTTATAATGGATTTCAGTTCTTCCACTTGTGTTACAGTGCATAGTCTCCATGAGTTTATTGAGTCCTTCAGATTATCTGATTGTCCTAGCACTGCTGCTTTGTCAAAAAATCTGTTGTACAATAAGAAGGTAAATACAATTTAGATAAGACTCAACTAGACTATGTGAAATGCCATGAATGTGGACTTCAAAATTGATTCTAACTTCTACGTGTGTTCCGTTCTGCGCCCACACAAATTGATTTTGAATGTTTTATAAAATTGATTTTGATTAAAAGTAAGGCAGAAGACAAAATAATTCATGTTTGGATACATTAATGTAAAAGTGAGTTGAATAATAAATATGAGGCTAAAAATCAATTTTAAATGTATAAGCTCCAAATTCTATCTCCAAAACAACTAAATATGCCAAAATCAATTCTACATCCCTTGAAACGAAAAACACAAATTGTTGATCTAGGAATTTGTTGTATTTGGTTTACCTCAACTCATTTGTGTGATCAAGCTTGCGGCTTCCCTTAATAGTAGATTCTGTATCAGCAATCTCATACAAAAGAGACTTATCAGCAGGCGCTTCAACACGATATTTTCGTATGGATGCAACTATCACCTGACATATACGAGTGAGAGGGCTTCCACCAGGCTTCTGATTCCTATACAGTTTGGTTCCTGAAAAGAAACTTGCCACAGCAATTGCCATAGCAACTGCTGGAATGCCAAATCCCCATCCCCAACCAACATTATCTTGAATCCATACTAATAGAGAAGATGCGATAAGAGCACCAATGTTGATAGAGAAATAGAACCAGTTGAAGAAAGAACTCTTGTGTTCTTTCTCGTTCTCGTCTGCATCGTCAAACTGGTCTGCTCCATAGGATGAAACACAAGGCTTGATTCCACCAGTGCCTAGAGCTATAAGGTAAAGAGCAAGGAAGCATACTATACTTTGTAGATCAGTAGCATGGCAATTTTCTTTTCCTTGACATGTCGGTTTTATGCCAGAAACTGATGCAGATAATGTCAATAGTGTCATTCCCTGATCATAAACAAGAATAATTTTTAAATGTTAAGTTAGAACATAGGATTCGATCCAAAAAAGAAGGAAAATAAAGGAACTGATTGCACCCGCAATCTACGTAACACTTATATTTCATATTCAAGGTGTGTCCAGTGTCTAACACATGTCATACACGAACATGACACCTAGTTACATTCAATTTTTTTATTTTTCAAATTATTTTCAGTGTTGACGTGTCAATGTCGTATCTCGTGTTAGTGCATCGTAGCTCATGATTGATTGATTGAATTATTGAGAAAAATTCAAGTCCGGCATTGACTAATGATAGTGCGTAATAAGAGCCTATAAAACCCAAACACTCCTTACCTTATAAGTTGATTTAGTGGGACTGAGTTAAAGCCTAACACCTAAGATAACTTCACAACATAAATTTTGGAACTTTATTTGTGGAGCTGTGAAGATTATCTTTCTTCTTTCCAATTGGAAAGAAAAATCAAGAACTGATGTTTTATGTTTTTTATACAACAAAGAAAATGTTAATCAAGTACATAATGAAGAGACTATACTCACAATAACATAGATTATTGAAAAGCTTGCAATGGTCCAGTATCTTCCAAGGTATGAATCAGCCACAAATGCTCCAATTAATGGTGTGATGTAGCATGTTCCACTCCAATTAGACACATTCTTAGAAGCAGTAGCACTATGCTGATGCAGCCTCTCCTTAAAATAAAGCACCAAATTTGTGCTCATCCCATAATAAGCCAGTCTCTCACAACATTCATTTCCTGTATAAATTTAAGCTTCAAATGATTAGCATATTATAATGCATACTCCCTCCATTCCGTATCTTTCCTAGTTAATATTTTTGTACACAGATTAAAAAATCAATTGATGTTTTTTTTTTTTTACAAAATCTCCTCATATTTATCATTAATTGTTATACAAATTCTCATTTTTCAATGTAAAGACTATAAATACTGTCATGCAAACAATCTAGTAAAAATACATAAGTTTAATTATATCAAAGGTATAACGAAAAAGCAAAGGTAAAATATACTTCATGTGTCCTACAATGATCCACATATTTGACAATTTTACACAAATTAAAAAAATTTATAAATAAAGAAACAAAAATAATACTTTTACTAAATTACCTTATCATCATCTATTAGTGTATTCACTATTATCATTAATGCATAGTACTGTATAGTCTTTAAAATGAAATATAAGTAAAATAATATCTAAAATTTTGATGTATCTAGTCTTTATTTTTAACCAGATACATCAACTTTACATATACCACTTTTGCGTATATTTCTCTTAGAGGGTATTTAGATTTAATACATCAATTTTTCATTTACAATGAAAATGAAATGTAGTTAGTACATTAGATTTCTAAAACACTAGTAATATTTTGAAACAAAATAAAAATATTAAAATCACCAAAGTTTTGTATAAACTTACAGTTAATTAATTGACATAGTAGAAACACCAGAATTACCTAAGATAAAGGGACAGGCTTTCCATGTTCCAGTTATATTTTTATTAGCTGGATTTCCACGATAATCCACTGTTCCATCTTTTGTATATACATCATCTTCTTCCATTCTAATTCAAAACTTGTATACAGATTTCCACTTATTCACTTGCAACTGCAACCAAACAAAATTGACTAACCTTAACAACAAGAAACAGGTAATAAATGTCAAAATTGAACTCAATTGAATGGAAGGAAAACAAACATCTTTTGAACAAATACATGAATTCATAGAGAGAGAGTTAAAAATTTGTTTGGAAACCAAACAAGTGTTAGAATCAAAACACACAGTAAATGGAATCAAAGAAGAATCTCTTACCTTAAAGTTAGGAACTAAAGGAAGCATATAATAATGAATAATAATGATTGTACCATTTGTGAAGTGTGAGGGAAGGTGGGTTTGCTTTATAGCACTGGACTTGTATAAGTTTGAGACTGTTGACTTGTCTCACATGTGAAATCAAAATAATTTTTGGATTTTGCATTTGTCTATGGTCAAATAGATACACATCAAATAGCACATAAATATAGAAAATTAGACACACTCTTAGACCTTAAATTCTACTACAATTTAGGTAAGCTAATCTTTTGATTTATCTTATAGTATTTCTTAGATTTAATTACTATCTAAATATTTAAATTATTTAGCGAATTTTAAAATAAAGCCCTAAGTTAAAAAAGTTTGTAACTGGATCATTTAATTTGTTAGTAATTTATTTATAATTAGGTGTTTGAACTAAAAATGTTTAATTGAGTCTCTATAATTTTTAATAGTTTATAATTATGTACCTAAATTTAAGAATTTAATTCAAAATTAATTAAAAACTCTAATAAATTATTTTAAATTTCAGATATACAATTACAAAATTTAGTTTTGGAATCTGATTAGAAAATTTTAATAAGGTCAGACTTCCAATTATGATATTCTTTTTTTCATATAAAGAGCTATTTAAAAAATCTAATAATTGGAGTATCTACATTAATTAATCCTGTTTCTTAAGCAAAATTGATAGAAAAAAATATTAATAAAAATGAAAACAGAAATGTGTTTTCAATTTGACAACGTTAGTGTGAGGAAGACGTGTTGTACATTTAATTAATGGGAACATAGAGGTGATAAAAGTCAGAGAACTAGAACACAACACAACCTCCACCTCGTATTGTTTTGAACTTGTTCTGCTTTGATTAAATTAGAGTATTCATTTCTCTCAAAATTAAATTCTAGGACTGGAATGAATTTGTGACGATGGTATTTACCCGTATTTGAACTTTATAGTATTATTATTTTTTTTAAGTTTTATATATATACATGTTTAATATTTTTTTAAAATTAAAATTAAAATTTTAAAAATATAATTTTAATATTTTATATTTTTATTATTATATAATAATAATTACTTTATTATATTAAATTTAATTAAAAATATAGTTGAGACTTAAATGTTACACAAATAAAAAATATAAATAAATATGAATTTTTCACAACTAATTAAATTTAAATAATAATAAAACAAAATCCACTCCTACCCGTTACGCCATATTCTCACTCATTTGTAAAAATGATGCACATCGTTCAAAGAAAAAAGGGATATATGGATAAAAACAAAAAAGACTTTCTAGTTTCTAGTTTCTTGGATAAGCCTACACATTATTCTCACAAACTAGTTTAATACGTTTTTCATACACAGAGAAAACCAAAGAATATTTGATTCTCTTAGTTATTTAGTCATAAAGTCGATCAATAATTGATGTGTATAAAAAATATAAGTTGCGAAACATCAACCTCTTAAAATAACTTTCCGCAAATATACTTTATTTTAAAATAATTATATTTAAATCAAGAGATAAGTTACTTTTACTTTGTCCTACACAAAAGTTATTTTTAATTTGATATACATGGTACTAATACGTCCTTGGATATTTTGTTTCGTTTTTTTACAGACGGATTAGGGATTGTTGGCCAACAACGACTCATGCGTATATAAATATATTATTTCGGTTCTTAGAGCATTTCCAAGGACAACAAAAATTAATTTGTCTGTAATTATTTAATTTTCAGTTTTTTTTTAGATTCACCGTTGGAGTTATGTCAAAGTGTTTTATAATTTAATAATAATAAAACTATAACTGTTATCTTTTATTAATTTATTAATAATAATAAATTTATTATTTTTTATTATTTTATAACTATTAATTTTTTTTAATTTATTAAATAATAATAATTTTATAACCATTAACTTTTTTTAATTAATATATCACCGTTAGTCTTTTTTATTTTAAGTACGATTGTTAGCTCATTAATATGAACAATTTCTTACTCATATTTTTTCTTCACAATTTTATTTTAATTTTAAATTTTGATTTTGATTTTAATTTTAAATTAAAATAATGTATAATAATATTAATTAGAAGATTTAAATTAATATTTTAAGTTATAATAAAATTAAATATAAATTAAATATAAATTAAATATTAATGTATAAATTAAAGTAATAAAATATAATATAATTTTTTAAAAGTTTAAACTGGAAAAAATGAATGAATTGATTTAGGGTGATGTGGTATAGTAGAACTTGAATCATGTTGAGTTTACGGTTGGAGTAGAAAAAGAGTGAATTGCTTCGAGAAGATAAGACACAATGCACTCCATCTAAAAAATCCATATTGAATTTACCCGTTGGAGATGCTCTTAATCATTGAACAAAAAAGAGTTTTAATTACTAACTTGATAATTAATGAATTATTAATATTTATAAATATTGGCCGTTTCAAAAAACAAGAGTTATAATGATAATAAGTTTTCATTAACAAAAATACAATATAATTAATATAAAATACGAGTAAATAATAGCAAAGTATTTAAAAATAAATTAAATAAGTTTTTAATTTCTATCAGGTTTCATTATTTTATTTTAGTTTTTATAAATTTTTTTTATTGTTTATCTCTAATTTTAAATCAATTATTGTGTATTTCTTTTAATAATTTTTTATAGTAATTTTGTGACATATTCAACAATTTTTATACAAATATTTAGAATAACAAGTAATTAAATATAAATTTTTAAGTTTTTTTTAATATTTTAATTATTTATTTTGTAATAAAATTATTATTGATAAAACATTAATTAATACTGCATTGAATTTTAAAAAATAATACTACATATTTTTCTATAAATGCCACAACTAAAAAGAAATATGGATTTAATTTGTATATATAGTGTAAATGTTTTTTTACATTATTTGAAATAATTAAAAATTAATATTTTTTTATAACCACACAAAAAATTACAATTATAAATAATAGAGATGTGTTGAAAATAGTGCATATAATCAAATTATAATAAACATATAAGTAAATGAATAATAAACATATAATTAGACGATCGTTGTCATGTCAGCATCTCCGTTGCGTTTGGCTTTCACCGATATAAGAAGGAACGTGGATATTAAATAATGATGGTGTGGACAAACAATAATGTGAACACATGTGCATACATGAACTGCAAGTGACAACTAATAATAATAATTATTTGTGGAAAAAAAAACTAATGATAATTATTAGTTTTTGACTAAAAAAGACTAATACTTAATAATAACTGCCTATAAAACTAGTAATTATATTTAAAGCCATTACGCTATCATAAACTTTTGTTTGATATAGTTCTGAACCTTAAAGAGTGAAAGTAGTTTAAGTTGATTAATATGGACTTAAAACCTACCTCATATATATCATATTCAAGAAAATCTATTTTGACTTTGTTTAAGGCTAAAACTTTTATTTATAAGTTTATTTATCTAAATTGATCAGATTATAAATCATAAAAAAATATTCTAAATTTAATAAATAAATTAATTTAAATAAATTATTATTAGAAAGACATACATTAACATGTAGGGGTGGATAAATTTCAGTTCTGAACTAGAATCGTTTGAAAATTGAACCGAACTAACTTTCAGTTTGAAAAAACCGAACCGAACTTGTTTTCAGTTTAAAAAACCGAACTGAACCGTTTTACAAATTAGTGAACATGTTTATTATTTTGAACTGAACCAAACCGATTTAACTTAATTTTTTTGTTCACATATGTTAAATTTTACATAATTACCCTTAATTACTTCTAAAAAAATAAATTTGGTTAAAGTTTTTTGAAATAAAAACCAGTTTGGTTCGGTTTTTTCAAATTGAAAACCAATTCGGTTCAGTTTTTTCAAACTAAAATTGGTTCGATCCAGTTCTAGTTTTAAAAAATTAATTTGAAAACAGTTTGGTTCTCAATTTTTATAAATTAGTCCAGTTTAAAACCAGTTCGGTTCGATTCAGTTTGACAATTTAGTTCAATTTTTAATTTTTTTGAACACCCCTAAATATGTTCGTTTGTTTGTGTTTTTATTACTTGTCATAAAATATTAAAGAAGTAATGTAAAATATGTATTAATCACATGGAAGTCTTTATAAATATAAATTGATTAATTAATCGTATGGAAAAGGCATAGAAAGTGAGTATGAAAGGATAAAAAAATATTAAATTGAGAAGGTTTAATTAAGTCTAATTAAGTTGAAAATTATTGGGTAGTTAATTTTAAAGTTGCTTTATATAATTGTATATATGTATATATTTTGGAAGAGATACCAAAATTGATGATAACTTATAATAATAGCTTAAGTTGTTATCAAAATTTAATTAAGAAAAATTACGAGGTGATCAAGTTGTAAAACTAGTATGGCGTGTCTTCTATATACATCTATTACTTGTTTTTTTATTTAAAAAAAGCACTATAAACAAAGAAGTGTTAAGTGTTATATATTAGAACGCTTTTTATTTTAAATAGCATTGTTGAATATTTTATCAATATTAGATATTATAATAATGTAAATGGTAAAAAAAAAATATTATAAAAATTTATTTTTAGTGTAAAATGATATTTGTATTTTGAAAATTTGTGTTGAATAGAGCGATAAATCTTTCAAAATAGCAATCTAAGATATTTTAGATTTAGGTATTTATTTATTTATTATTTTGCATATTTGAATAGAGTTGTTAATGAAAAATACTACAAATTCTACGGCACAAAGTTTCTTTTAAATATAACAATTAAAAA
>JBBPBS010000276.1:22573705-22603593 GCA_037974835.1 Cicer judaicum | reverse complement strand
TATATATATATATATATATATAACAATAATTATCATTTATATAATTAAGTATCATTTAATGTGCGATATATATTTGTAATTGATACTTATAAAATAGATATAAATATAAAAGATATAAAATAAATATTTATCATCGATAAACATTAAAAAACAACGAGAATATTATTTTCTATTAACATATACAAAAATAAATATTTATTATTAATACTTTAAATAATAGTTTTTTAAATTTAAGCGAGATATATATGAAATATTAACTAAGCGTTGCACATGTTTATTGTTAGTTAATTTTTAAAAAATAAAATATAATAAAAAAGGAGAAAGGAGACGCTAGGTTATGAGAGCCTCGTGTATACATGTCTTTTAGAAATCAACCCATAAATGTAATACATGCGTTACGTAGTATTGGTGTAAAAAAGTATATACGTTGGATTACCAAATATTTGATTGAGTAAAAAACACAAATTACAATCACGAATAACGTATGTATTCATCCACGATCCAAATGTTTTTATCCTTAGTTCTTACATTTGCTATTACTTTTAGTTAAGAATTCTATAAATATAATTCATTTTTCTTGAATTTTTTAGTTCAACACTACTGCAACTAGGAAAAAGCTTGTTTTGTTTGGTTGCTAGTGCATCATACAAACCGTCAACAGCAAAATCCAATCTTATAAATTAAGGAAAAATACTTCTATAGACACAACATTTTAGATATAAGGTTTGGATGCACACATAAAAATATAAATAATTTGATTATTTAAACAATATTAATTATTTAATTCTATTTTACTTTTATGCTCAAATTTTGTGGCCAAAACTATGTGTCCATGTATAATTGAGTGCGGGTGCAGGTGGTTTGGGGGTGATGATATCACAATTTTATATTATTGTAATTTTTAAATTTTATATATATATATATTAAATATATTTAATATTTTCTTAAATATTAAAAATTATAATTTTATATTTATAGAAAATATTTTTTAATTTTATTATTATTTAATAATTATTATTTTATTATAATAAATATGATTTTTCAATTTATAATTTTATATATATGAGTGGGTGCGGGGGCAGACGAGAAAACCCGAGACCCGTTGCAAAAGGTGATGGATGTCTAAATTTTACACCCACTATGAATCAGGAGCGGGTGCAAATTTTCTCCGATTAGTCGGATGCGGGTGTGGAGGAAGCGAAATCCGCCTCCGCCCTATGTTGCCATGTCTAGTATTAAAATAATACAATGAATTTTTTATTTAATCAATTTACCGTGACTCGTATTTATCGTGATATATCTAATTACGCGCCTGACATATTTGTTAAATATGATTTATATACGTTATAGTTTCATATTGGACTTTTAAAACTATTGTTAATTGTCTCTTTCGTGGTATGGACTGATACGGATTTTGTTAACTTTTACTAGGGTCTTTTAATTTCTTTCCTTTTTATCTATTGGGGCTAGACCTTTTATTAATAAAAAGTTGTCGTTGATTATTTAAATAATAACTTGTTATTTAAAAACATTTAATATTATGTATATGGTTGTACGTGGGTTGGTCCGACCCAATTAATCCGGTCTACCAATGGGATCAATTCAAAAAATAATGTGAGTTGGATAAATTAGTGTGAATTGACTATCCTAATTATTATCGAGAGTAATTTGGATCAATTCTAATTTTACAAAATAGTAAATTGTTCAAAAAAATAATAATAATTGGTATTGGATAAATGCAGACCCAACTCGTTTTACCGATCTTACTCATTCTTAAATTATTATTTAATTACTTTTGTACGTTACACATTAGTTATTTTGATGTCCGCAAATATTTTATGTAATTTTAAATTTTTTGTAACTTTGGTTAAATTGATGTTTGCGATAAAAATATTTTATACTTTTGATATTCTCATTAACTATATGTTTATATATATTAGTTGCTAAAAAAATAATGAAAATAGGTTAGACTATATTTTTGAGGAAAAGTTAAATTGTGACAATTTAAAAAAAAAAGAATATGACGGTTAATCATTAACAATTACATTATAAAAAAATATGAGTAACCTAGTACCCAATCTAACTTGGAAAGGAATAATTTGACACTACCCAACCTAAGGATGATAATGGGTAAGGTATTATATGACTTGTCTCCATACTCGCATTTTAATAAAATACTCATACCCGTGTCCGTATCTTTTTGAGTATCAACATTAATATATGTATCCTTACTCTTTGAGTATCTAAGTGACTGTACTCATGCTCATTACTCACGCTTTAACTAAAATAGATTAATAAATAAATGATATTGTAGTGATTAAATTTAAAAATTATCCAAATATCTTAAATTCAATCATAAAGTATTATAAACTAAAATATTTTCTAACTTAACATTTCACATGTTATAATACATATTCAAATATCCATAATAATATTTTATAAAGTTGCAAGTTTGTGCGGTATCATTCAAGATGTGTAAAAAAATATTAATATGAAGTTACAAGTATAATTATAAAGTCACAATTAATAAGACATAACTCTTAGGTATAAAGTCACAATTATTTACCTATTCATCAGAATCAAATTCTTAAAAATTTTACAAATGTTTATCATTCGATTATAAATATTATAGTAGTCCAATGATATCAATAGATGTTAAAACATAAAAGAAACAGTTAATTAAAGTAAACAATAATATATTTATATAAGTCCGGTGTGGGATGAGGTGAATACTATATAGTACTCGTACCCACACTTATATCCACTTAATTTTCAGATAATTACTCATCTCCGTGTCCATATTCATAATGTGGATTTTTATTCTATCAATTGTAGTTTTTTTTGCATATATTCATTGAATTTGTATCTAATTGTCATCCTAACCCAACTCAGTACTATAATGGATAATTTTTTTATCAGACCCAATTCAGTATTCCCAACACATTTTGAGTTTTACTTTTGATCAAACCCAACTCAAATTATCTCACGTAATTTTAAGAAGAAAACAACCATATAATAATCAATTTTATTTATAAAATTAAATATATTTTTAGTCTCTATAAAAAATTTGTTTAACTTTTACTCTCTATAATAGTTTCTGTCTATAGTCTTAGTCTTAGTGTTAAGTCAATTCAGTAGGTAGGTATATTTAGAACAGTTAAAAATCTTATTAAATATCAGTAATTCAAACATTATAATCAAATTTTAACTCTTCATTTTCCAAACACTTATATTATAACATATAAACCATGACTAAAAAGTTTTGCGGCATTATTCAATTTATTTTGATGATATAGAGAATAAATTTATTGAAAAAAAAAATGTAGGAACTCAAATTTGAAGAAAAATATTATAAGCAAAAAAGTTATATTTTAAAATTTTATAAAAACTAAAAATATTTAATCCTTATTAATGTTTAAATTTATGCCTTAGATAATAATTTTTTTTTTTGTGAATAACTATCTAAAATTTTTTTTTTCAAAAACTATCTAAAAAATTTATAATAATGTTTTTTTAATAAATTATTTATCATTAGATATTTAGGTATAGTGTTTCGTTCATGCTAAATGTTTGATAACGTTACAACATTTTTTTTAAAAGATATTATATCACGATTAATATTAACATAGGATTAAAATTAGAATAAAAATAAAAATAAAAATTAATATTAAGATTAAGATAATATGAGTTGGTTATTGATATTTTGCAAGTGGGTTCGGGCCCAAAATGCCTAATACAGCCCAAAATGCAATGACATATAAAGTTCCTGAAAATTTTATCCTCTACTTCTACATTACCTCCATATTTTATACAAACTATTTATTTTATTCTTTTTATTTTATTTTATTTAAAATTTATCCCATTAAATTTAGTTGAAGTTCTGGAAAATTTATTTTTTTAAGTTTTTCAGAACACATGTTTTTCAAAATTTTGAATTTTGTATCGGAAAATGTTTAAAAAAAATTTCAGTACAAAGTTTAATTTTTTTTTAAAATACATGTATTTTGAAAAAAAAAATTAAAAGTTTTAAGGAACTTCTATTAAATTTAGTGGAATAAATTTTTAAAAAATAAATAAAATTGATAGTTTATATAAAATGTGTGATTATAAATATAAATGTAGGAGTAGAAGGTAAAAATTTAAAGGTCCTGTTTCGTCTATTTTATGTTACGGGCACAACGGGTTTTACGTGTGCTGGTGGATTGTTATAGGTTTGAATAAAAAAACCATTCGCATAAGTTTCAAGAAGAAAAATATACATCGCAAGAGTGGAATAAACAAGCATATATGAAGAAAAAAATTACAGAATCTTAGGTAGAAACAAAATTATACAAAAAAAATAAAACAATTAAGAAGTTCACAAGAAGTTTAGTTTTATGAGATGAATTAGTAGGCACTCAAAACTTATTTGATGTCCTATAGTTGTGTGGTATACCATATGCCAGCATATTGACTTGAATCCAAATTGAAAAGTTTATGTCCATGTCACAAATTGGTATATGTTGGTTGAGTAACATTGTACTTTACCCAATATGGGTGGACCAAACCTAACATATGATCTTGCCACTTCCAAAAAACATCACCTCATAAACTAAACTAGCTTAGCTTCAAAAAATGTCCTGGTTGATGGATATGTATATATAAACTACTTTATGTAATCCACAAGAAAAATAACACATATAATTTATTGGTACAATTTTATGTTATGTGTCTTTAATTTGAGTTATTTATACTTCATATACGTATTAAGTAAGTGTTCTTATACAACCAAATGCTAAAAGGGACATTACAGCAGAATAGTATCTCTTTATAAGGTTGTTCTTTCAGCTCAATCTTGCATTGCATTTTCAAGAGAGTGATTAATCAGCAAATAATTTAGAAGCTCTAGAAGAGAATTCAAAAGGGTTGTCATGGCTACACCGCAAATTCGAATTATTCTATTGATGGTAGCATGTTTGCTTCCATTATATGCAGAAGCTATTGTTCGCCACTACAAGTTCAATGTAGGTTGCATTGCTTATTTACATTTTTGTATACTTTGTTTTGCACATAATTGTAACTCTTTTAATGTACATGTTTTGAAATTTAATATTTTTAGGGAGCTAATCATCACTTTATTTTAATCCAAGTATTTTATTGATTCAACAATCACGTATTAAAAATTTACATTATAGGCAGCTTACGATTTAATCTTTAGTAGTCAAAATCTTCCAATTTGTTCAATTAGACATTTATGTCTTGAGTGCCTATTAAAAAAGATGTGCCCTTACCAAACATTAAAGTTGGTGTATGTTATTATGGTTACACATTCATATACTTGGATTTCAAGAATGTGGAATTAAACTAACTATATTTTTCATCATGATGGCTATTAATTGGATTCTGTTATGTATAGGTTGTGATGAAAAATGCTACAAGATTGTGTTCAACCAAGCCAATTGTAACAGTAAATGGAAAGTTCCCTGGTCCCACCATCTATGCCAGGGAAGATGACAATGTTCTGATTAAAGTGGTCAACCATGTCAAATACAATGTTAGCATACACTGGTTAGTGATCTAAAGTTTCCCATCATTTTATTTAGGCTAAAATTTAGATTTAGTTGCTCTATTTTAAAATAATTTTTAATTTTGATTCCTCTATTTTTTTTCTTTTTGCAGTTTTGGTTTTTATTTTAAAAATTATTGATATTTAGTTTTTTTCTTCTCAATTTGAATTACAATTTTATGATGAGGTAATAATTTTAATAATGTGTACAATACGATGTAGAAAATTATGACGACAAGAAAATTAAATTTATGTTTGAATTAAATAATACCACTTTAAAAATATAAAAATAAATATTTTTAAATTTTCAAAAAAAAATTAAAAGTCACAAAATTATTTACTTAAAACAAGTAATTTTTTTTCAATTTAAAACAAAAATATTTCAGAAGATTTTAAAGTAAATTTAAAAAAAAATACAATTAAAGAGACATTATTTAATTTAAATTTTATATCATCATATACATGTCACTAAAATGAATTACCAAATTTAAATTCAAATTAAAAAGGGACTAAATATCAACAATTTTTAAAAATGAAAAGAATCAAAATTACATATTTCATAAAATAAGAGGACTAAAACTATATTTTTAACATTTTATTTATCACAATTTTTCCAGCATTGTTTTTCTATTTTATTTTTGTATGAAAGAATTTTGTTTTGTTTTGTTTTGTAAAAGTTATTAAAATGAATTGAAATTTAACAGGCATGGGGTCAAACAATTAAGAACGGGTTGGGCCGATGGGCCAGCATACATAACCCAATGTCCAATTCAATCGGGCCAGACCTATTTGTACAACTTCACTCTTACGGGCCAAAGAGGCACACTTTGGTGGCATGCTCATGTTCTTTGGCTTAGGGCCACTGTTCATGGTGCCTTGGTTATCTTGCCAAAGCTTGGAGTTCCTTACCCTTTTCCAAAACCTCATATGGAACAAGTTATTGTATTGGGTTAGTGTTCTACTTCTCTTTTCTTTCAAATCAATATAGAAAATAATATTAGTAATATACTCTTTAAAACACACTTTATACAACACTTTCTTTAATTTGTTAAAATACATGAGTCCAATTAAATTTATATAAAATCCATATTTTTTTTGTAAATTTTTTATAAATTTTAACTAATCAAATAAAATAAAATGTGTTAAAAAGACTCTGTTGCTAACACTCTTAGTCTAATAGCATATAGAGTAGTTAAATACAACTTTATTCCTATAAAATTATAATTTTGAAGCTTAGTTTCTTTTGATTATTTTTACGAAAATTAAGTGATTTTAATTCTTGTATTTAGTATAAAAGCAAAAGAGAGACTAAATAAATAAAAAGTTATATAGGGAGTAAACGTAAAAAATCTTAAACTATATAAGAACTAACATATTAAACACCGTGAAATATACTTCAAAATAGTCACAGTATTTGATTTTGTTCAGGTGAATGGTGGAAGTCAGATACTGAGGCTATAATAAATGAAGCTTTGAAATCTGGATTGGCTCCAAATATCTCTGATGCACACACAATAAATGGTCATCCAGGACCTATCCAAGGTTGTTCTCCACAAGGTAAATTTCAAGAACTAAGTTCTAGCTTTTATGCAATTACACCAATCCAACATGACCCAAAACTTGAATATACTGTCTCATTTTATTTGTCTTGTTTGAAATTTTTGTTATGCCAAATTTTTAGTCATTTAAGAATATGAAGACAATATTAATTTCTTTTTTCAATAATACCTTTGTTGATTAGTATTTTAGTCAAGAAAGATAATTATATTATGAGAAATAGTACAATCATTGAATTTCTTAATTGTGCAGGAGGATTTTCATTGGAAGTTCAGCCTAAAAATACATACTTACTAAGAATTGTCAATGCTGCACTCAATGAAGAACTATTCTTTAAGGTTGCTAGCCATCAATTAACAGTTGTTGAGGTTGATGCAACTTATGTAAAACCTTTTCAAACAGATACAATTGTTATTGCACCTGGCCAAACCACAAATGTTCTTCTAACAGCCAAACACACAACTGGAAAATACTTAGTTGCAGCCTCTCCTTTCATGGATGCTCCAATTGTAGTTGACAACAAAACTGCCACTGCCACTATACACTATTCAGGCACACTTGGTTCCACAATCACCACTTTAACTTCAGTTCCTCCCAAAAATGCTACTCCACTTGCTTCTACTTTCACAGACTCTCTTAGAAGCTTAAACTCCAAAAAATATCCTGCTAAAGTTCCATTGAAGATTGATCATAACTTGTTATTCACTGTTTCACTTGGTATTAATCCTTGTGCTACATGTGTGAATAATAGTCGTGTTGTAGCTGCTATTAACAATGTTACCTTTGTGATGCCTAAAATTGCCCTTCTTCAAGCACATTTTTTCAAGATTAAAGGTGTTTTCAGTGAAGATTTTCCTGGAAATCCTCCTATAGTTTATAACTTCACTGGAACACAACCAACAAATTTTGGGACTACAAAAGGGACGAGGCTTTATAAACTTGCTTATAACTCTACCGTTCAATTGGTGTTGCAAGATACTGGAATGATAACTCCTGAAAACCATCCTATTCATCTTCATGGGTTCAATTTCTTTGTAGTTGGTAGGGGACAAGGGAACTATGATCCTAGAAAGGATGCAAAAAAGTTTAACCTTGTTGATCCTGTCGAGAGGAATACCATAGGCGTTCCAGCCGGAGGTTGGACTGCTATTAGATTCAGGGCTGATAATCCAGGTAAAGTTAACCGTTTAATTATGTGTAACAAATACATAAACAAGTAATTAAGATATTCAAATTAGTTTCAACAAGAGTACATAATGACGAGAATCAAACTAATTAGCGAACTAATTAATTACTGACTGAATAGTTCGATTTGGTTAGATATTTAAAATATGGTTTTCAATGACAAAAATATGATGCAAATTTTATTGTAGAAAGATAACATGATTTAAAAATCAATTTTCATATATATAGTGCTAAAGTATGGTGTTATATTTTGTTAGGGGTGTGGTTTATGCATTGCCATTTGGAAATTCATACAACATGGGGACTAAAGATGGCATTTGTTGTGGACAATGGTAAAGGACCAAATGAATCTGTATTACCACCTCCAAGTGACCTCCCCAAGTGTTGAGGAAAGTATACCAATTTAGAATCTTCAATTTCATATGAAGAGAACTACAAATGTCAAAGGAAGGAACAAACAAGGCTAATAACAATATTTTCTTGGAGTATGCGAAGAACAAGATGTCCAATTGACATGTAGTTGTCTATTTTTATTCCCTTTTCCTATGTTCTTTTATATTGTTTGTACTCTATTTCTTCTTCTTGAATGATTTTTTTTGGTTTAATTATACATATTAATGTTAATCAAAATTTTAATATTTTTAAGACCCCTTACCTTGTTCTGCATTAGACATTCTACTTAACGTTATTGGTGGTTTTTTTTTTTTGAGGCATCGTTATTGGTAATAAATTTGATTTGGGCTACCTTTTTAACCGTTTATTGGGCTACCCTTTAGGATTAATTAGGCCTGGTTTTTTTTTGTTGGTACAATAGATCCGATTTATTCTTCTCAATTATAAAATTGAAATAATAACAAAATTTATCTTAATTAATCGTAATGTGGGATTATTCACACATCCAATTTTTTAAATTTTACATTCCATAGGTCTCCAATCTCCATGCATTTGAATTATATAGTCTATTTACTGTATTATTAATGGATTTAGATTAGGTGAATATACATTTCAGTTGGATGATCTAAATTTTAATGTATATTTTAATTTCTATTAAATTTCAAAATATTAAATTTAAAATTTAAATTATCCGATTATAATTTGACTGTTAAAATGTATGATTGCATGTAATCACATAGAATTATCATAATATATAACCCACATTTATTATTAATATAGTTTAAAAATATCATAATTATCTCATAAATACAATTCAATTGAAAACATCAATCTACAAAAATCTGAATTTGAATGAGATGTCTCCATACTTAAAATGTGTATATGTGTGAGTGTAAGTTGTAAGTTATTTGAAAAAAAATGAAAAATGTCATGATTAATAGTGTATCAACTACTAGGGTACGAACACATAGCTAGAACTTGTCTAATAGACCAATGGCATACAAACACACATGTTACCAACTCAAAATATAGTAACCATTCAAATCGTGTGAGGTGTGTGGAAGCTACTGTGCTCAATAATTTATTTGTGGGGTTTGCAAATTCAAATTTCTCAAGATTCATAATTCTCATCCAAACAGATGTTGAGCAATCAACACAACAAAATAATTATAGCTCACCAAGATAAACCTCTGAAAAATAAAGAGAAGAAGAAGAAAAATATAAAATCATTTTAATAATTTTTTCTCCCACTCTTTTTATAATAATATTATCTTTAATTAATAATATATTTAAGTAATTTATATTATAATTCTATTACAATCTTTAATTAATTTATATTTTTTTTCTGCAATCAACAATAAATATTATAATAGAATTTTTACTTAATTCTCTCTCTCTTTTATAGGATATATATGTAAAAACAATATCAATTATTAACAAATTTAATACTATAATCAACTTTTGTAATTTTGATAATTGAATTATTGAGATAATATATTTAGAGACATATCTTTTTCTCTCTAGAAACAAAAAGTGGTTGATTCTCACACTTATAAATTTAGTTATTTATTTTTTATTTAAAATAGATTTTTGTTATTTTTTTTTTACTAAATTAAATTTTTTTTTAATCTTTTATTTATATTTTGTTATATAAATTCTTTCTTCCGTTTTTTTATATAAATTCTTTCTTCAGTTTTATTTATATTTTGAAAGTGAGCTGAACTAGCCATTATATATTTGATGGGGCGTCTATAACATATAAAATAAATATTGATGTGGCACAAGTTACATTTAAAAAATTATTGACATGGCTATATTATTCCTAAAAACCCTAATTTGAAGTTGTGTTCAACTTCTTCTCCACAAAGTTCATTCAATTTATGGTAAAATGAAAATTTTCTTTGTCATTAAACTCCATTTGTGTTTATGAATGACTGATTCTAAGTTGAGAGCTTGAATTTGTGATGTTAATACTAAATATATGAAATTTCTAGTCCAAGACTACATATGCAATTTTATTTTTGTTTGCAAATTTATTCTTGTCATAGAATAGATATTTTTTTTACATGTGCTTTACTTTTCAATGAATAATAATAAAAGTATATTAGTTTAAATTTGTATACAACATTTCCAATTCTTTTAATAGAATTATTCAAATTAACATTATTAATTTTATATCTTTTTATTTTATTATTTTATGCAAATAAAACAAAAACAAAATTGAAATTAGGGTTAATTGAAGAACCTTCTCTAAATCTTACACTTTAATATAAAATTTCTATCTTTTAAATGTTTAACAAGTATCTTTAACAAGCTTCTCAATAACACTTATTAACATTTTTCATTAAAAAAAAAAATCTAACTTAAGATTTACTTATACTAAGTCTAAGTGGTAAACCTCTTTAGAAATATTTTCTTCATCGGAATCGGAATATATGATCTGATCCCTTCTTTAGCTGGATTTTCACACGCGCACATGATCACTCACATAACGGGCCACAACTAAAATGCCACGAATCATATAGTAAAATAGAAAGTAAACAACAAAAGAAAAGCACATGAGAATGGAATCTTTCCATTTATGGAAACAATTTGGTGGTAGTTGGTGCCTCTGCCAAAACCCGTTTACTTATTTTATTCAATTCGAACTTCCCTTTTTTATTTCTTTCCAAACATTAAACAATTATTTTTATTCATGCATATGGAGACACTTTTTCTTTCCAACAAATGCCCTTTCCCTACGTGACCATCAAGGGACAGATAACTCCAAAAATAAATAAAAAATAAAAAAAATAAAACAACGCTAACCGAAAAACAAATCAGACTAAAGTATTATGCACTGTAATATATATATATATATATATATATATATATATATATATATATTAGTATTATGAAATAAATACACTGATACTATTAAAATTTTAATCAATAATTAACTTAATTTTTCACCAACTCAGCCACATCAACATTTAAATATTGCATATTAAAAATTGAATAAATTAATAATACACGGTATTTGTTTATTAATTTTAGTTTCTAACAACTATATACTTTATTTTCATTATTAAAAATCATCACAAATCAAAGGAAACCCATAATATAAAACTTTAAAATTTTGATAGTGTTAAATTTATAATCTAATCATACTAATTCATTAAAGTCATAAGTTCAATTATTGATTAGTTAATTTAATAATATCAAACATATTAATTTATAAATATACTATAGTAGTCCTTATTCTAATTATATTGCTTGTAAAAGAAGTATTTGTATATTAGTGTTAATTTATATCTAATAATGAGTTTTGGGAAAGTGGTAGTCTTCTCCAATCATTTACATAACAAATTAATATATTTGTTAATAGTCTCAAATGTGATAAACATGATATGACAATACTTCACTCTCCAAACACAAGTTAAAAAGTCAGATTTTCTAAATGTTAAATTAGAGCAAACTCATAATTTAAAATAGTATAAAATCCTTGGATCATTGAGTTAAAAGCAAAAAATTGCCGAGTCCACGCTATAAGGCCACATTCCATAATTCTATTGGGAATCTATAAATTTCAACATAAATTTACTATGTTGTAAGAACCCAATAATAACCCCGTTTAATCTTTTCCACTAAATTTAAATCATTCATTTCATACATTGGAAAAAGAAACGGAACACTATGGTGATCATGAATAATATCATTTTCGCACAAAATGTCGTGCACAATGTTTTGTGTACGCGTAAAAATATCATAACAGTCCGTATTTGCGACATTTGGTGAACAAGTAGCAATATTTAAACCTTGTCACACACAAAGAAAACATAGCAATACTTAAATGGAAGAGCATTTAAGTACCAAAATAAATAAATAAATGGGAGAACATTTAACAACTTCCAAGCGACAAAGTATTTTTGTTTTCTTTAGTGAATGATGTTCATCCTTCAAGAAGTCTATAATGTATAGTTCGACTATTGAGAAAATTATCGACTGTCCACCAAGAATTGGTTTGTTATATATCATGCTATTCTAGTCTTAGAAAAGAAGAATGGTGAATGGTACAAACCTTTTTAGAAGTCTATAGTACTTCAATTATTAGGGAAAATGTATTAATGAGTATGCATTTCTATAGGTGAGGCTTTTATGAAAATAGTAGTAATTTTACTGAATTATTCTTGTTAATGAAAAATCAAGAATAGTACTTTCACATGTTGGTTTCCACAAAACTTATTAATGAAATTTTTTATTGAAATTGTAGTGTATAGTAAGACATGATGTTCTTAATTTATTTTATGATGAAATTGTTGATTATTGTATGGATGTATTTGATTGGCTATATTTTAATAAATCAATCAAAATCACAAATTAAATAGCGACCTCGTGGCTTTTCCTTGATATTTTGAAAACAAAATTTATCATTTTATGAGTTTCCCATTAGGCATATAATGGCTTCTTCATTATCTTCTATGTTTGATTCTTCAAAAATATCTCAAGTGACCACCACGGATTTTTTCTTGAATAGAAATCTCTTTAGTGCTTTTTTGTTTAGAGGACGTTCAGTTTTAAAGTTTTCCCTTTTGCTTTAAAAGCTTCTTTTGATATGATATTTTCTTCTCACCTTTATTTAAATTTTTCTAGTAAGAAGAATTACTTATTTATCAACTTCTTCTAGGCTAATTTCTCTTTCCTTTGAATCTTCTTTTCCATCATGTTGTGAGGATGATCTTTCTTAAAGATTTTGTGAAGCTTTTAAAGCTATTCTTTTGCCTTTGCTTGTTTGTCCTCTTGCAGCAGTACTTCATGTGCTCTTAAAGTTCCAATGAGTTCTTTTAATTTGAGTGTCTCAAGATTTTTGGTTTGACTTATGAATATGATCATTGGTACCCATATGATGGGTAGACATCTCATAACCTTTCTTACTTTATCTTGGACTGAGCATGTCTTGCCAAGGGAACACATTTCATTTACTATGGTTGTGAATCTTGATTACATTTCATCAATAGTTTCTCCTTCATTTATCTCGAATAGTTCAAATTTTTGTACACTAATATCAATTCTTATTTCTTTGACATGGGTTGTTTATTCGATTATCCTCCTTCAACAATATACTTGGCTTTTAATGTTGCTTTATAAATCTTTTTCTCTAACACTTGTTAGGTGTTTAACCTTATAGGTAGGTTTTGATGTCAATTGAAGTAACAATATCAATCACAAGAAAAAAAACTTGAATTGTGATCTTTTTTTAAAATGTTAATTCCTAAATTTAGTTTAGATTAACTTAAAATCAATGTTGGTTACAAACAAAAAGTCCAAACATTTTGTGTGAATTAAAAATAAATAAAGCAAATTATTTATATGTGATATATGATTAGTTAGGGAGAAATAAATAAGGATTGAGATAAGAATGTCACACAATTATGTATCCTAGTTCACTCAATGTAGATTACGTCAAGTCCTCATAATCTATGAGTTTTTCCACTAATGTGTTTGGTACAAGAACGCTCTTATTTTCACACCATCTTTCTTGATCAATTACAACATTCACCTTTTAACCTTGAAAGAAGTTTTACAATTATCTTTCAATCCAAAAATTATTTTTTATAAGTTACTAAAGGTGCAAACACGAGAAAGTGGTTGAATTATTTTTCCACTAATGTATTTGGCACAAGAACGCTCTTATTTACACACCATCTTTCTTGATCAATTTTGATCAATTACAACATTCACCCTTTAACCTTGAAAGAATTTTTACAATTACCTTTCAATCTAAAAATTATTTTTTATAAGTTACTAAAGGTGCAAATACGAGAAAGTGGTTGAATTGTGTTTGAAAAAGTTGATAACTTTTTGTTAATTATATGAAGGTTTGTTGGTTTTTATGAATTACTTAGATAATAAGCAATCAGGTTCAAAGGCAGCAAACAATGAAAGCATAAATAATTGGAAACATAGATTTATCCTTGTTCACTACTAATTTGGCTACATCCAGTCTCCTCATTCAGAAGACTTTAATCCACTAATTCAAATACTTGAATTACAAAGCATCTGATCCTTCAAGCCAGCATTCACAAATAGTCTGGAAACTCCAGAATTTTGAGAAACACAAATACATTGACTCTACCAGTAACGTCATCTCCACAGAATCTAACAACCTCAGATTGTTGAAGGCACACTAACACCACTATCGGCTTTGAATACAAAATTTTGAAACTTGAGTAGTTGCTTCTAACGAATTGATTATAACAATGACTATCACACTATAAGAAAAACACTTAGAAAATATTTGTCATTCAACTAAGTGTTTCTCTCTTTGAACTCTAAGATGAATTTGGAATTTTGAGCTTGAGTTCTTCTACTCTTTTTTTATTTTTTGATGAGCTTCTTTTTCGGTCTTGAGTATCTATTTATAGATAAAATTAGGGCTTCAATTTATTCTTTGTTTAATTTTGAGTTGTATATTCCTTCCTAACATGGTCAACAATTATCTTATTCAAAAATAGTTCTTAAAAAGATATTTTTTAATAATATGTTCTTTAGCCAATTATTTATATTTGAATTCAATCTGAGCAGTTATTCTAAATTGACTATGTTCGTGTTTTGTTCATATTGAGTTTGTAAGTTTTTTAGATTGATTATGTTTTTATTTTGCTTAGATTGAGTTTATAAATTATTTAGATTAATTATGTTCATATTTTGTTGTAGATAAATTTTGATTAAATCTTTTTGTAAATAATTCATATTGTCTTGTGATAAATCTTGATCAAATCTTCTTCAAATTTTGATCATATCTTCTTTTCAACTTGATTAAAGATTTTCTTTAATGGTAAATCTAAATCAAATTAAATAAACCAATAGGTTTTCCATTCACTAAGAAAGACAACTTAGCTAATTGCATAATGGCTCTAATCCAATTACAAAAAATAACTCCTAAACCAATAGCATGTAAGACATCAATTAAAAAAATTCTTCAATCAATGGTGTCAAAGGCTTTTTTTATGTTTATCATCGTATCTACATTACCTCCAAACATTATTTATCAAGAACATTGATTGTTTTAGATGTGATGCAAATACAATATGAAACTTGCCTACCTTTAACAACACCACTTTGATTTTCTAATATGATGTTGGGGCTACCAATGCATGTCTATGTGACAACTTTTGTGATTATAATGAATTACAAATTGGCCAAAGCTATAGGTCTAAAGTTCTCCACTTTATCAACTCATTGATATTTAGGGATGAACACAACCGTATTAGAATTCATATAGGGCACACTACGCCATGACATTTAGCAGCGTGCATTTTACAGCGCTTCCTAAACACAAGCGCTTTTGTAAATCTATTTTAAAAATCACGGAGCCTTTTACAGCGCTTTTGATGACAAGCGCTGTAAAAGAAGCGCTGTTGTAGGTCATATAACGTTTGCGCATAACGTTATAAGGCTTTTACAGCGCTTGTAACAAAAGCGCTGTAAAATGAAGCGTCTTCGTGTATTATGTTACAACGCTTTTTTCACAAGTGCTGTAAAATGCATGCGCCTTCATTTATTTTAACTACCTATTACATCGCTTGTTTCACAAGCGCTGTAAAATACATGCGCTTCATTGAATTTTCCTACCTAATACAGCGCTTTTTTCACAAGCGTTGTAAAATGCATCATTCAAATAATTATATACGTTGGAAACTCTCATATACGTACTATGTCATGAATTATTCTAAACCCTAATATTATTCTAAACACAGTACGTGGGCGGCCATCTACGTTGTCTTAGGTATTTTTTAATTTGTTTTTGTCAATATTCTCTACCCTAGTTTTTTAATTCTACACATATATACACATGATCCGTTTATGTAAATTTGAAATTGTCAAAAATTATCAAAAATTGTCAAAAAATCATACCACATGATCTGTCCTGTTTTTGTCAATATTCTCTACCCTAGTATTTTAATTCTACACATATATACACATGATCCGTTTATGTAAATTTGAAATTGTCAAAAATTGTCAAAAACTCATACCATATGATATGTTCTGTTTTGAAATTGTTAGTTGATATTAATTTGTTTCTTTTTAAAACATGTTGAATTGTTTTGAAAGCTTATTAGTTTTGTAACTGCATTTATATAGGTGGTATAATATGGATAGGAAATGGATGTCAGCCAATCGATTGTCAAAAGAGTATGAAATTGGAGTGAAGGAGTTTGTTGAGTTTGCAGTGAAGAATGCAAAAGATCCAAATAGAGTAGTTTGTCCTACCTAATACAGCGCTTCATTGAATTTTCCTACCTAATACAGCGCTTTTTTCACAAGCGTTGTAAAATGCATCATTCAAATAATTATATACGTTGGAAACTCTCATATACGTACTATGTCATGAATTATTCTAAACCCTAATATTATTCTAAACACAGTACGTGGGCGGCCATCTACGTTGTCTTAGGTATTTTTTAATTTGTTTTTGTCAATATTCTCTACCCTAGTTTTTTAATTCTACACATATATACACATGATCCGTTTATGTAAATTTGAAATTGTCAAAAATTATCAAAAATTGTCAAAAAATCATACCACATGATCTGTCCTGTTTTTGTCAATATTCTCTACCCTAGTATTTTAATTCTACACATATATACACATGATCCGTTTATGTAAATTTGAAATTGTCAAAAATTGTCAAAAACTCATACCATATGATATGTTCTGTTTTGAAATTGTTAGTTGACATTAATTTGTTTCTTTTTAAAACATGTTGAATTGTTTTGAAAGCTTATTAGTTTTGTAACTGCATTTATATAGGTGGTATAATATGGATAGGAAATGGATGTCAGCCAATCGATTGTCAAAAGAGTATGAAATTGGAGTGAAGGAGTTTGTTGAGTTTGCAGTGAAGAATGCAAAAGATCCAAATAGAGTAGTTTGTCCTACCTAATACAGCGCTTCATTGAATTTTCCTACCTAATACAGCGCTTTTTTCACAAGCGTTGTAAAATGCATCATTCAAATAATTATATACGTTGGAAACTCTCATATACGTACTATGTCATGAATTATTCTAAACCCTAATATTATTCTAAACACAGTACGTGGGCGGCCATCTACGTTGTCTTAGGTATTTTTTAATTTGTTTTTGTCAATATTCTCTACCCTAGTTTTTTAATTCTACACATATATACACATGATCTGTTTATGTAAATTTGAAATTGTCAAAAATTATCAAAAATTGTCAAAAAATCATACCACATGATCTGTCCTGTTTTTGTCAATATTCTCTACCCTAGTATTTTAATTCTACACATATATACACATGATCCGTTTATGTAAATTTGAAATTGTCAAAAATTGTCAAAAACTCATACCATATGATATGTTCTGTTTTGAAATTGTTAGTTGATATTAATTTGTTTCTTTTTAAAACATGTTGAATTGTTTTGAAAGCTTATTAGTTTTGTAACTGCATTTATATAGGTGGTATAATATGGATAGGAAATGGATGTCAGCCAATCGATTGTCAAAAGAGTATGAAATTGGAGTGAAGGAGTTTGTTGAGTTTGCAGTGAAGAATGCAAAAGATCCAAATAGAGTAGTTTGTCCTACCTAATACAGCGCTTCATTGAATTTTCCTACCTAATACAGCGCTTTTTTCACAAGCGTTGTAAAATGCATCATTCAAATAATTATATACGTTGGAAACTCTCATATACGTACTATGTCATGAATTATTCTAAACCCTAATATTATTCTAAACACAGTACGTGGGCGGCCATCTACGTTGTCTTAGGTATTTTTTAATTTGTTTTTGTCAATATTCTCTACCCTAGTTTTTTAATTCTACACATATATACACATGATCCGTTTATGTAAATTTGAAATTGTCAAAAATTATCAAAAATTGTCAAAAAATCATACCACATGATCTGTCCTGTTTTTGTCAATATTCTCTACCCTAGTATTTTAATTCTACACATATATACACATGATCCGTTTATGTAAATTTGAAATTGTCAAAAATTGTCAAAAACTCATACCATATGATATGTTCTGTTTTGAAATTGTTAGTTGATATTAATTTGTTTCTTTTTAAAACATGTTGAATTGTTTTGAAAGCTTATTAGTTTTGTAACTGCATTTATATAGGTGGTATAATATGGATAGGAAATGGATGTCAGCCAATCGATTGTCAAAAGAGTATGAAATTGGAGTGAAGGAGTTTGTTGAGTTTGCAGTGAAGAATGCAAAAGATCCAAATAGAGTAGTTTGTCCTTGTTTAAAATGTTGTTTTGGAAAACGTGTTAGAGAAGATGAATTAGAAGGACATCTAGTATGTAATGGAATTGATCAAAGCTACACATGTTGGATAAGACATGGTGAGAAAAAAAAAATAAACATTAATTTTGAGAATAGTTCGACACATGCTTCAACTGACTTCGATACAGATACATATGAGCCGGACTGAGTTGATGAGATCGCAAAAGCAGTTGAAGAAGATCTTCGAGATTGTCCTAAAATGTTTGAAAGTTTGTTGAGTGATGCAGAGAAAGAATTATATAATGGTTGTACTAAATTCACATGACTGTCGGTGATATTAAAGTTGTACAACTTAAAAGCGAGTAATGGATGGTCAGATAAAAGCTTTACAGAATTACAAACACTCATAAAAGATATGTTACCAGATGATAATGAACTTCTCAGTCGAACCTACGAGGCTAAACGGATTTTGTGTTCTATTGGCATGAGTTACGAAAGGATTCATGTGTGTCCTAACGATTGCATTTTATTTCGAAATGAATACGAACTACTTAAGGCATGTCCGAAATGCAATGTCTCTCGATATAAGAAGAAAGAATCTACCCCAGCAAAAGTCGTGTGGTATTTTCCTATAATACCAAGATTTAGGCGCATGTATCACAGTGAAGAAGATTCAAAATACTTGACATTACATGCAGATGAAAGAATTAGAGATAGAATGTTTCGACACCCTGCAGATTCCCCACAATGGGCAAAAATTGATCACGAGTATCCTGAATTCGGGATAGAGTCAAGAAATCTAAGACTTGCACTTTCTACAGATGGAATGAACCACATGGTCTTCAAAGCATCTCACACAACACATGGCCTGTGATTTTGGTAATATATAACCTACCTCCATGGTTATGTATGAAGCGTAAGTTTATGATGTTGTCTCTGTTAATTTCTGGACCCAAACAATCGGGGAATAATATCGATGTATACTTGACTCCTCTAATCGAAGATTTAAAACGTATGTGGAAGACAGGTGTGGAAGTTTATGACGGGTATAAGAAAGAATGTTTCACTTTGAGGGTTATGTTGTTCGGCACAATTAATGATTTTCCAGCATATGGTAATTTATCAGGATATAACATTAAAGGTCAGTGTGTATGTCCTATATGTGAAGAGAGTACAAATTGGATGCGGTTGAAACATTGTAAGAAGAATGTGTTACTTGGACATCGTAGATTTTTACCTTATAGTCATTAGTATCGTGGGTGGAGAATTGCATTCAATGGAAAATCAGAGGAAGGTAAAGCTCCTTTAGCACCGACTGGATATCAAATACTTGAAAAAGTACAAGGAATGACTAATAAATTTGGCAAACCTTTTGCGGGAGAGCTAGTCAAATCTGGGTGGAAGAAAAAGTCAATTTTCTTTGAATTGCTATATTGGAAGTCATTGTATATAAGACATTTCCTTGATGTGATGCATATTAAAAAAAATGTATTTGATAGTGTTATTGGTACATTACTCAATGTTCCAGGAAAGTCTAAAGATGGCATCAACGCAAGATTGGACTTGGTCGATATGGGAATAAGAAATGAATTGGCTCCAGTAAAGAAAGGAAATCGCACATATCTACCTCCAGCCGCTCATACTCTATCTAGAAAGGAAAAAATTGTTTTATGTAAATTTCTACACGAAGTTAAAGTTCCAGAAGGATACTCTTCGAACATTAAAAATTTGGTTTGTATGAAATACCTCAAGTTAAAAGGTTTGAAAACCCATGATTTTTATATTCTAATGGAGCATTTGCTACCAATAGGTATACGTTCCATTTTACCTGAAAAAGTTCAACTAGCCTTAACTAGATTATGTTTCTTCTTCAGGGAAATTTGTAGTAAAGTGATCGACCCTCAGAAATTACCGATATTGCAGAGGGAAATTGTTGTTACTTTGTGTGAGCTTGAAATATATTTCCCACCATCATTTTTTGATATAATGGTTCACCTTACTGTTCATTTGGTTAAGGAGACACAACTTTGTGGGCCAGCTTATATGAGATGGATGTATCCGATAGAACGATATATGAAAATATTAAAAGGGTACGTAAAAAGTAGAAGTCGACCAGAAGGTTGTATTGCTGAACGATACATTGTTGAAGAGGCTGCTGAATTTTGTACTGAATATCTGTCCAATGTTGAATCCATAGGGCTTCCCAAGTCTCGTCATTCGGGAAGAATATCAGGAGAAGGGATAATTGGAAGGAGACTACTGACTATATCAAGGACAAAATGGGAGCAGGCACAATTGTATATTCTGCACAATGATGATGAGGTTCAACCGTGTGTTACAATACACATGGATCAGTTATCTCGTTTAAACATGAATAGGAATCAAAATTGGATAACTCGAGAGCACAACCGAAGTTTTATAACATGGTTAAAAAATCACATAAAGTCAAAATTTGATATAGACCCCGGATCAATTTCACAGAGATTGAAGTGGCTAGCAAATGGTCCGAGCTTACATGTCTTTTCTTACACCGGTTATGTTATTAACGGCTACACATTTTATACCAAAGAACAAGATAATCAGACCACTATGCAAAATAGTGGAGTCACTCTCGTAGCTGAAGCGATGCATGTCTCTAGTGCAAAAGACAAAAACCCAATATATACAAATCTATCATATTTTGGGGTTATCGAGCGCATGTGGGAGTTAGACTACACAATGTTTCGTGTTCCCATATTTGGTTGCAAGTGGGTCGATAATAATAATGGCGTTCGGATTGATGAGTCAGGATTCTTGCTTGTTGATTTTAATAAGGTGGGATACAAAGACGAGCCTTTTATTTTAGCGTCGCAAGCTCAACAAGTGTTTTATGTCACTGATCCTTCTGATGATAAATGGTCTGTTGTCCTATCAACCAATAAAATAAGTGATGATAACAATAATGATGAAGATGTTGGTAATGATCTTTTATTTGCAACATCACAACAACCACATGAAATTGATTCAACTGATGATGGTTTATATCTTAGAGATGGTCATGACGAGGGAATTTGGATTAATCCATCGTTTCGTATTGTAAATAGACAAACAAATGTGAATCCCACCAGGAAAAGAAGAAGGGCATCTTAATGTACATGTTTAATCGTTTTATATAAGCCATGCATGTATTCTGAATTATTGTTGTAATATGAATTATTGTTCTATTCTGGTTTTATTGTTGTAATCTGAATTATTGTAATCTGAATTATTGTTCTATTCTGGTTTTATTGAATTATTGTGGTATTATAATCTGAATTATTCCGGTTCTATTCTTGTTTTATTGTTGTCTAAGAAGGCAAGCATAACCAGTGATTCAATTAGGACTTAAGTTTTTGGCTTTTGGATAGTTTGGTTGATGGGTGGGGGATAAGGGTCTTTGGTGAAGTGCATGTTTATGTAAATTTGGACAATTTCAATTCTTAAGAACTATGCATGTAAAAAAAGTGCATGCCTTTTACAGCGCTTTTTAAAAAAAGCGCTGTAAAAGCCTTTTAAAAATAAAATAATGAGACATTTTATAGCGCTCTTCTTATCAAGCGCTGTAAAAGGCCCTTTTACGGCGCTTACATCAAAAAGCACTGTAAAAGACTCTTGTAGTTTAAAAACGCTTACATTTACGAAGTTCACTTAATTCAGATTCGAACCGAGGCCTTCCAAGTGTGACAACGTAGATGGGTATTTAACGTATAAGTACATAACAATTTTTACAATATATGACATTAAATAATTAATGTGTTAATATATTAATGTGTTAAATAATTAATTCTTCAGATAATTAATGTGTTAATATATTAAATATTAAATAATTAATATATGACATTAAATAATTAATGTGTTAAATAATTAATTCTTTAAAAATAATATTCATGAGATACCTAACATGACTTTCTCTAACAAGATTTTCTTCAAACACCTTGTACGCATCATGGGAATCCCCAAAAACACATTGTTAACAAAAACATCAGACCCATTGTTAACAAAAACATCAGACCCATTATTAACAAAAACATCAGACACATTGTTAACAAAACCATTTTTCGCAACATGGCAATGAACCTGAAGATCAAGTTACGATTTAAGAATGAAAGGGAATGTAAAGAGATAAAAAAGGTGTTGAGGTGGAGATTGAAAGAGTAAGCTTTGATGTTTGCGAAGAAGATGCATAAAAGGACTTTGAGGTGGAGTTTGATGAAGAGGAAAATATTTTGGTGGTGACCAGTTACTACTATGTGGGTTTTGCAGAGCTTGTTTAAAAAATAACATAACAAAACACAAAAATAACATAATAAGGCCTTTTACAGCGCTTCTTTGAACAAGCGCTTTAAAAGGCTTTTAAAAAAATATTATATAACATACTAAAACAATGAGGTCTTTTACAGCGCTTGTTGGGATAAGCGCTGTAAAAGAGTCTTTTAAAAATTTAAATAAGGACGCCTTTTACAGCGCTTTTATAACAAGTGTTGTAAAAGGCTTAAGCCTTTTAGAGCGCTCTTTGGAAAAGCGCTGTAAAAGGGTTATAAAAAAAGCGTTGTAAGGGTTATATATGTAACCTCTTCAGTTTTCTCTTCATTATGTAAACTACAGTATCATCTCAACCTTTATCGTTCTTCTCTTCTTTTGCAAACCCTATAATCCCGTTCATTACGAACTGTATTTCCACGATCATCTCCTTCATTTCGAACCTTATTTCCATCCAAGATCATTTCGAACCTTATATTTTCATTGAAATACGTAACCCTCATTACGTATTTCTTCAAAACCGTTTTTCTGTGAACTTTATTGTTGTGAAATTTCTCCGTTCGCTCTTTTCTTTGCATTTCATCTTTCTTCGAACCATTATTCAGGTATTGATGTTATTAATTTTTTGTAATCATTAAAATGCATGTTGAGCTTGTTTAAAATATATATACTGATACATGTTGAGCTTGTTTAGAATAATGCATGATGCATGTTGAGCTTGTTGATGTTATACTAAACTGCATGTTGAACTTGTTGTAGTTAAATGGATACAAACAAAGAAATAGAATGTCAAAATGAAGAAGTTGGCACCAGTAAGACTTATGAAAATGAAGTCAAACGTGGTGCAACTATAATGCAAAATGTGATTAAAGCAAGGAGCAATGGCACCAAGTTTGAGGTAATACTATATTATACTCTGTTTGCTGTGTATTTTTTTAGCTTTTTTTAATAGCATGTACTTACTATATGAGTTTATTAGGTTGGATGGAATGAAAGTGGTCAACCAATTGACCCCAACAGCTCAATGTTTGTAAGTTACATTGGGGCTGTTGTTCGACAAAATATTCCAATTACGATTGATGATTGGAGAGATAAGGCGTTGAAGGATGTCAAAGATATACTATGGAATGACATTCAAGTAAGTTTTTTGATTCACTCTTTTGTTATTTATAAAAAAAATTTCATTGAAATACTTTACTTAGTCAAACTATATCTTTATTTCGATTGCAGACTACTTTTGTTCTTGATGAGGTGAGAAAGAGTTATGTATTGAGAGTTGCTGGAAAAATCCACCGTGGATTTAGATCTCACCTCTCTAATTTCTATCTAAAAGATAGAGAAGGAAATACAAATGCTGAAGCTCCAAAAATATATAAACATTATATATCAAATGATGAATGGAGTGCATTTGTATCCAAACGTTCGGACCCTGCATTTGTCGTAAGTATTTAATTTATTAGCATTTGTGTTTTATTATTCATATTCGTAGCGTATTTTAAATTTTTACACAATTGCTATTTTTTTTATATAGAATATTAGTAAGGCAAATCGCGAAAGGGCAAGAAATCCAACCCACCTATACAAAAAATCACGTATGGGATATGCACGTCTCGAGCAAAAACTTGTAAGTAATTAAACATCACTTTTATATGATGAGGGAATTTGTATTATAAACTATATTGTGTAACTAATTTGTATTATTTTGTTTATGATATTAACGAATAGCGACAAGACACCCAATCCGATCAACCATTGGGTCATCATATATTGTGGAAGGAAGCTCGGGTAAATAAAGACGGGGTGGTTGATAACGAAAATGTCAAAAAAATAGTAGAACTTTGTGTAAGTACATAACCACTTGAATACTTTTTAATATTGTATTTTAAAAATGCTATTGAACTTATCTTTTTAATGTTACATGTATTTTAGGAGACTATCGAACAAAGTTCTGCATATGAAGAGGGCAGCAAGGCTAGTTGCAAGGACATTCTGGGAAAAGTTTTTAATGTCCCTGAGTATTCCGGCCGAGTTAGGGGGAAAGGATTTGGCGTAACTCCCAAAGGCTTTTTTCCTCAAGAGAAGCGCCAAAAACCTTCCAACGAGGAAGTATTAGAGAAGCTCAGAATCTTATCTGAGCAAGTGGCACTCTTGGTGAATACGAATAAAGACAAGCAACTTTCGGAACAGCTCCAACGTGAAATACAAATGGAGAGTGAAACCGCTAGTTGCAATGTCGGTTTGAAGAGTATTCTCGAGGTAATTAATTACTTACTTTAATTACTTATGCATTAAACAATATTATATATTAACTGTACTTATGTTTTAACTATTGATTTAGGGTGTCAATTCATGCTTCCTATACTTGTCCTTGCCTACTCACCGGAAGGTGGGAAAAGGAAAATTGTACAATACTTTGGGAGAAGTATTGTACAATACTCCGATTCCTGCGGGCCATGTCAAGGTATCGCCTACTGTTGCCTTCGAACCAGCTGCACCGTTGCCGATATCGAACAACAACGGAGATATGCAGACATTGGGCGAAGCTATTGGTAGTTACGTGGCATGGCCCGCAAGCCTTGTTGCCCTCGATACAATGCCTCCCAGAAACGAGGAAGTCACATCTCCCGAAAAGTTTTGTCACATTTATTGCATAAGGTTTTGTCAATTTTTTCAGATTCAATAAACTAACATTTAACCTCATTATTGTAGATCCAAACAAATAAACCACCCGCACATCCAAAAAAAGGCAGCAAACCTCAAAAATTGGAGGTTAATAAAGTTGCCAAACCACAAATACTGTCGGGTAATAAAGCAGCTGCTACCAAACTTGCAGCAAGGAAAAAACTGGATCGGAGAAAATCGGTCGCCGCTGCTGCTCCTAAATTGAGTCAGCCATGCCTTGGTAAATACGGTGCGTGTCTTGACATCCAAGTAAAAAAGAACATGGGCAGCAGCGACGATCCGCGCATCGTACCCATGAATAAAGATATAGTCGGAGATGAGTATGATGAATTTATCGAAAAGGAGCACATATACGAACTTCTCGAACATAAGGAGGTCAGTGCTACTGTAATGAGCTTGTACATAAGGTAAAAAATACTTTTAATTTAATTGCATTTATTGGTAATTAATTAAATGTATTGGTAATTAATCTAGTTTAAAATTTTCATTGAAGATTTTTGTACGAGAAGGTCGTGTGCACGATGAAATTGTCAAATAAATACTCATTCTTGTCTCCGCACAAGATATCGATGTGGAAACTCGATCCAGACAATGTAAAGAAATATATTGTAGATATGTTATTAGCAAATAAAGAAAAGGATAAATTGTGCTTGGCACCATATAATTCAGGGTACGAAATTTTATCTTTCTTAATTGATGACAATTTAATTTATTAGTTGTGTATAAACAAAATTGCTTAACCAATTTTTTGTTGTTGTAGGGCACATTGGGTGCTATTTGCAATCAATGGGGTCTATGAAGTTATATACTATTTGGATCCCGTGCATGGCGATTACAACAATCACTCCGAAGTAAAGACTATGCTCGACACGTAAGTAATATTCATTTATTTCTTACATATATATATAATGTGTTTGTTCATGCTATAATAATCACATTTATTCATTCGATAGTGCCTTAAAAGTTTATCGAGCTCAAAGAGGTGCTATAGTGTCGAAACAAAAGTCTAATAACATTACATGGATCCCAATAAAGTGTCCTCGTCAAACAAACAACATCGACTGTGGGTACTACGTATTGAGATTCATGAAGGAGATTGTTGTCAAGAATAAAACTATTATCCCAGAAACGGTTCGGTATTTTCATTAAATGATTTCCATATATAAATTATCTATATATTTGATACTAACTTAATATAATATGTTCAATTTTTATATTGCAGTGGTTTGACAATTCCAGTCCATCATATTCTGAGCAAGATCTGATGGAATTAAAGGAAGAATGGTGTCAGTATGTGCTTGAAATGAAAATTATTTGATTTTCTGGGAAATAGCATGCTGTTGGGCAAGGGATCTGAATATTATATGGTAGCTAGTGCATATTATGTATATTTTTTTAGTTATTATATGTATATGATCATAGGACAATATATAAACATGCATATGAATATGTTGTAAATTAGGTTCAATGTATATGCAGTTACTTATGTTGTAAAATACTGTGTTACATGGTAATATATACAGGGTTACATATTGTGTGAACTGCTTGTGAATTGCTTATAGTAAATTACTGATTCTGGTTACAGGGTAATATATGTTGTAAATTAGGTTGTGTTCTGTTGTCTGATTCAAAATTATTTTGGATAAAAGGATAAAAGACAGCGCTTTATAAAAAAAATGCCATAAAAAGCTAAAAAGCGTTTTTCAAATATATATAGGGCATTAAAAAAAATACACATTTTACAGCGCTGCAAAAGCGTTGTAAAATGTGCATTGGGTGTACCCTTTTACAGCGCTTTTTACAAAAAGCGCTGTAAAAGATACACAAAAATATGAATTATGGGTATGCCTATTACAGCGCTTTTTACAAAAAACGCTGTAAAAAGGTACACCAAAAATATGAATTATGGGTATGCTTATTACAGTGCTTTTTCAAAAAAGCGCTGTAAAATGGTACACCAAAAATATGAATTATGGGTATGCCTATTACAGCGCTTTTTACAAACAAGCGCTGTAAAAAGGTACATCAAAAATATGAATTATGGGTATGCCTATTACAGCGCTTTTTACAAAAAAACGCTGTAGTAGGTGCATAACAAGTGCGCGTTATATTTACATGATTTATAGCGCTTTTTTAAGAAGCGTTGTTGTAGCTTTTACAGCGCTCGATTCCATAGCGTTTTTTTTTTTGAAAAAGCGCTGTAAAAGGCTTAAAAAAAGCACTGTAAAAGGCTATTTTTGGCGTAGTTGCAAGATCCAACGCATGAGTATCCCAATGTTCATCCACTAATCTCCTGCCATCATTGTGACTGATCCATATTCTACAAAATTTAAAAGATAAAGAGAATTGATCAACAACAGTAGCAAAACCAAACAAAGATAGTGATCAGAATGAGATTTTATACAAATAAGATTCTGGTATGTTCATAAAATTCAATACTCAAATCTAGTCTTTTAGATGTCATAGACTTTATTAAAGTCTGTTTTTTTTATAAAAAAAATAATAATTGTTATGGCTGGTTAATTTACTTAAAATTTTAATTTTATATAAATATTTTTTTAACAGACTGAATTTTATCACAAATGATTACGATTCATTCATATAGTATAACTTATTTTTGTGGTAAAACGTGACCTTTTAAATATTATGATTTTATATGATAATTTTTTTTTAATTCTATTTTACAATAAACCATTTAAATATGTAAAAAAATAAAAAATAAAAATCACGTGTCTTTATGTTGTAGGGCAGTGGTAAGCACTACTGAGACAGGAGTGTGGTTGTCTTTGCTTGAACTCAAGACACCAGTCTCTCTCCCCATTTAATTGTGTAAGTGCTAGCCAATAGGCCAATAGCAAATAAATTAATAAATATGTCAAAAGTGTGAGTAGACACACACATAGGTCAATATATTCAAATTATCGAAATGATTATCAAGTACATCATTTAGAAAAATATTCAAATTTTAAAATGAAACTCCATTTATCTTGTAATAAATATAATTTTTGTTCATTTTGTATATATTAATAAATTATTATAAATAAAATAGAGAGAATAGCAATTTTTTAAATTATTTTATTAACAATGGTTGTTTTCTCACTATCACAAATGAACAGTAGAATTTAATATTTTGAGAATAATCTATATAGTTTTAGTTAGAGCTATTATTGAAAAAATAACAATGAATCTTACATTAAAAATTGATAGTAACATTTATTTTAAAACAATATAAATAGTTTTTTTTTACTAAAGTAATATTTATTATGAAAGAGAAAAATAATAATTGTAATATCAAATATTACTTTAATAAAGCAGATCCAGACAAAATAAAAATTAATTTATAAGTGTACTTTTGAAAAAACATTGACTTTGTCTATTTAAGAAAAATTTGTTTATATCTAATTCAATGGACTAGAATATACTTAGGAAAGACGAAAATGACATAAATGTTAATCCAATGATACAAATACACTTATAGTATGCATAAGATTTAATAAGTGCGTTTGTGTCATTGAATTAACATTTCAACCAATCTTGTGCATCAAACAAAAAATCATGTATGTTGATTTAGAATAGTAAGTGATCCCATTAATTTAATTTTCTTGTTAAAAAATTCAATTAAATCATTTAAAATATACTCTCTTCATCCCTAAATATTTTACTCTTTTTAAGATTTTTACTTATCCTAACCTTTTAAATTTTCAATTGTGTTAATTATTTATTTATTAATACACCACTAATTATATTTTTTTTACAACTTATGATAAAAACTATATGAAAACATAAATTACTTCTCTCATAAGGGATCAATGTGTAAAATATTACTAAATGTTAAAAAAGAATTAATATTAATAAATGAAATTATTGAAAATTAAAATAAAATTTAATGATTTTTTTTAAATAATATCATTAAATAGAATAGAATTAATTTTTGTACACAAAATAAGATTCTTATTTTTATGTAACAATACTCTAAAATAAATATATATATATATATATATATATA
>JBBPBS010000276.1:22551751-22568202 GCA_037974835.1 Cicer judaicum | reverse complement strand
AAATAAATATTTTTCATTAATAAATAAAAACATGAGAAAGATATATATTTCTAACTAACGTACATAAAAAAGCACATGACATATTTATCATTGATAAATATAAAGAATCATGAAATAAATATTTATTACTGATACATAAAAAAACATGAGACAAATATTTGTCATGTATAATTAAAAAAAACATAAGACAAATCTTTGTAATTGAAAAATATGAGTATTGAAAAAATACAAGACAAATATTTCTCAATAACAATTATAAAACACGAAAAAAATATTTTTCGCACATAAATATAAAAAAATACAGAATAAATATGTGTCACTAATATATAAAATTAAAACTTTTGTTTGAAATTTAAATGTGATAGACATAAAATAAAAATGACGCATCACCTATAGTGTTATGCGATAGCACAAATTCTTTGCTAATAAAATATAAAATACTACCAGCAATGAGTTCAAACGCAAGTTGTAATAACATTTTAAGAAAGTTTGTTTACCACATATTTCATTTGATCAATCAAGCTTATAAGCTAGTCCACTTATCGAAAAAAAAATTACAACTTTTAATATTTATCTACTACGAATGATTGTTATACAACAACTTTTTTCATTTTACATTTTATTGCAGAAGATAGAGAATACTTTGTATAACTCATCTTTGTGGACGAGAAATTTCTTTCCATATTCCTTTGATATAGTCATCTATGATGAAAAAAATCCATATTTTTTGTCATTTACATGTGATGCTCTTGCTGTACCAAATAAAATAATATGCAAAAATTTAAGAGATTTAGAAGTGGAAACAATATTTTTGAATAAAAAGATATTTTGATTTGTTTCATTTTCTCACATGTTTCACAAAAAACATATGATTTGAATTTTAGATTAGACAAGCCTTTGACAAGATTAAGTTTAAGTTTGTTTAACTTTAATTGTATTAAACTGGAACTTTGGATGTTATTATTCAAGAGCTTGACTATATACGAAACCATTTTTTTTCCCTAAAACTTTTCTAATTCAATCGATACCTAAAAATGACTAACTTTATATAAATTTAATTTGAAGAATGTATTGACCAAGTTGCCATCTATGGATGGTTGTGTTTTTATATTATTATTATATATGATTTTTACCATATGTAAAATGTTAACGGAAACAAATGTTAAAGAAACAAATAGAAATATTCTCTTGGAAATTGTGTTTACAATTTGTTAACAATTTAAAGAATTGTTGTTTCTAATAAAAAAAATTTAATTTCTTAACAACTATAAGAACACATTTTTTTTATAAATAAATATTAGTAGTTGTTAAAAGGAAATGTTAGTCGCAAAAGTCAAATTTCTGACCACCATCCTAATACTCTTTCAGTGTCTAAATAGAAACTATTGAGCTAATCATGTCTCTTAAAGACACATGTTAGCACAACAATAATTTGTTTATTTATCAAAGTTGATAAATAATTTTTTTATTATTTTATACAAATTAAAAAATCTAAATGAAAGATAGATATTAAAATATTGACTTAACTACTATTAACTATTGATGTATTTATTATTATTATTGGTGTAAAATGAAAAATTGTGAATTAAAATTGATGTTTATAATATTGATTAGAGAATACTATCGTTGTCTAATAAAATAAACAAAAATGAATAAAAATAAATAAATTTATGTGGTGCAAAATTTGGATCACACATATCAATTTTATGTAATTCATTTTTGTTTACATTATGAGACTAGAGAGTAAAACTGAAAAATATAAATAATGTTTTACTGAAAATTGAAGCGACAATTTATTTGAAGACCGAATATTTTTACAAATGGATGAGACATAATAGGATGGAGGGAATACTACGAAACATTTGAAAATATATAACAGAGAGAAATGGTGGTTGGTTGGACAATATATGTTCAATAATGTCAATTATGTGAAACTGACCATGCACGCTCCCAACAATTATAAGGGACACTCTGTCTTACGTGGGTCCAGTTCATTGGTTGGCCCTGTATAATTGTTTATGTAAATTAGTGTTGATTAGTGTAGTTAATTTCAAACCATTACAGAAGTCTTTCAATTAATTATTGAATTTAATAGTTGATTTTTTTAATTAAATGAGTTTGACTATAAAATTTAAACAATTTATAACAAAATGTTATTTAGGCTTAAATATGAGTTTGACTACAAAACATTTTTTATTTTATATTCGTCGTGGACATTTAATTATATGTATTTTTTTATTAATTTTGTCATTTATTCTTTTTAAGTAATTTATTTTATCTTTGTAGAAATCACAACAAAATCTATAGTAATATTTAGTTACTGAAATTTCTTCTAACAATTGCTAATATATATTTATTGTAATATTCTTTTAAAATAATATTCATTTAATTTAATAAAAGGCTTGCACTTGAAAAAAATATTTCTTGTATACTTTAAAACATATATAAATTCATTGAAAAGAATGACATTTATCAAAGTTATTTGTATTTTTATCTTGTTCTTGTTAAGGATACACATTTAACTTTATAATTAATCTAGTATTAGACATTAATAATTCATCACAATAATCTTATAATTTTTTGAAAGGGTATAATAAAAATGATTAATATTCATCATTTATAAAAAATAAATGATAAAAATGAATTAAAAAAATAAAGAACTAAAAAGAATATTTAGTAAAAGATAAATGATTAAAATTATACTTATAATAATAATAATAATAATAATAATAATAATAATAATAAAAAGAAAAACATAGACATGAACAATAAAAAAAAATATACTGACATATAATGAAAATAAAATATTTTATAGGTATTTTTAAAATGCGACCATAAAATAAACTAATGTGATAGTACGATGAATTTTCATCACAAATTAAATTATTTAAAAAATCATCTATCAGAAAATTAAAGTATATATATATATATTTAATACGTTGAATGAACGACTTTTCATTAAAAAATTACTATTTTAGCGTTATTAATTAGATTATGTCTAAATGCACAATAATTTTAATAACTTTTAAATTTATTTATATTCACAGACTCATACGGTGAATCGAAAACATATTATTTTTCTTTCACCTATGCTCTCATTCTTCTAGTACGAAGCACATATCAATAAACAAAGTTGATAACATCATTTACTCACCATTCAAAAAATTGATATACCTATTGTACCCAGTTGTGGCAAATGAAAAAATTGACTCTCAAATGAAAGTGAAATAATAAGTCACAATTTTAAAATGTTAAAGATATAAAAAAAAAAATATCGTTCAAATAGCATCTGCATAAAAATTAAAATGAATGATTAAAAGAAAGTGTTAAGAAAATGTTCAAATAGCATCTGCATAAAAATTAAAATGAATGATTAAAAGAAAGTGTTAAGAAAATACATATTATGTTACATAAATAGTCATATTAAAAAATATTATGACAACTCTACTTAATCTTTATAATATTTTTTTTGTAATTTTAATGAATTAATATTATTATTAAATAGTGTATCACAAAATATTAAAATATTTATAATGAAAAAAGATTATCTAGATAATACTTCCATAAGAACTGAAATGTATATTAGAAAAAAATGTTAAGAAAATGCATGTTGTCTTCGTTATATTTAAAAATATTATTCAAATATTACTAACAACTTTATCTAATTTTTGTAATTTTTTTGAATGAATTACTATTATTATTAATTATCATTTTATTGTATTGTATATTTTTTATGTTTCTTTTAATAAAAGAAGAAGAAAAAATGTAGTACAAAGTCCCTTTCAAAGGGCTGCTATCAATTTTTTAAAAATAAAATAAAAATCAAAACCTACAAGAGATCCTTATTTGAAAAATCGAAGTCCTTCCTTCGCAAGATTTGATTTTTAATTTTTTTTGCAAGAGAGAATTATAATTTTTTTCGACATTCATCTTTAATAATTTTTGTTTTATTTTTTTTATAAATGATGAATTTTAGTTATTTTTATAATTACAATAAAAGTTAAAGTCACATTAATCATTATTATTTTTTTGTTGTATTTTTATCTCACACTTGTTAAGAGTGCACACTTAATTTCACAATTGATCAAATATTAGACTTTTAAAAATTCGTGACAATAATTTTATAATTGTTTAAAATAATTATAATAAAAATGATTAATACTCATCATTTATAAAAGATAAATGAATAAAATAAATTAAAAAAAAAATAAAATAACATTAAAAATATCCAGTAAAAAAATAAAGGATGGAACATTTATTTATTTAGTAAAAAATAAAGGATGGAAAATTTATTTATGCCTTAATTTTTTAACATGTATCATATATCACTTGTTATGTCCACAATGGAGCACTTCCATTTTAAATGAGTCTCGTGTGTATATGTAGAACACATAAAATTAGAGTAGTGGAGGTACCATATATTGCTTTAAACAATTGTTCATGTAATGTTAATTGTCTTTAAATTTAGGTTTAAATATTTGTTGATCTTTGTAAATATAATTTTTTATTTTTATTTTAGTCCTTGAAATGTTTGTATATAAAAAAATTATTTGTAATCTTTAATGTTAAATTAGGATTTATAAAATAACATACAAATTGATCTTTATTAATAATAAACTTATGCCAAATAATGTTAAATTTTAAATAAATAAAACATAAGATTAATTAATTTTAAAAAATCAATCAAAGTAGTCGTTAAGTAAATTTTTGTTGTTAGATATTTTAATGTGGTCTTATAATTAAATATGTGGTTTATCAATGTTTATATCGCATCAATGTCATCTTCTCAAAAATAAAAATCATAAAAATTTAATTTATTTTGTGATAATATTAAATTTGATCAACGTAGATGAGTCACATATTGAATTAATACGTCACGTCTAATAATATGAACTATTTTAATTGATATTTTATAATTTTATAGGATTAATTTTATTTTCACTCAAAAAAATAATAAATAAGTTATACTAATAATAATTTTATATCATTACATTTCAATATTTATTTATTTTAATATAACTTATTTTCCACAAAAACCAAAGAGAAAGAGTTTTTCAATAGCAACCATTCTCTATAAAGACTATGAAAATTTTCTCCACAATGAGAGTTTATATTTAGTTTGAGGTTCCATTTATCATGCATCTATGAAGTATTGGTCCAAAATAGACCGTGAGTTTTTAACCTTTACATTCATCACATGTTTACCACATGTAATCCCTCCCTTATATATGATATTTCTCAACAATTATGACCTTTAAAGTTTCACCTAAATTCATCTCTTTAATTCTCTGTTATCTTTTTCAATCTCATTTTCATCACCACTAAATATTTGTTCAGTCATTTGAAATAAAAATTATAAATAAAAATTTAATTTAATTTATTATTATTTTTAGATGAATTGTTCTAAATTTAAGAGCTGTAATATCTAATTCAAATAATTTTTTTTTAATTTATTAGATAGATAAATTTTATACAAACAATCTTAAAATAAAAAATTTAGTCTTTCTTACTGCATGTACACTAAGCCAAATATGAGTTATGAATTTAGTTTACTTAGATTCTAATAGTTGAATTTCTCTTCTTTTAACACATATATCCATTTTAAAAAGCTGTTTTGTTTTTGTTGTTGAGAGAGGGAGCAAAACATTTTCCAATTATTGTAGTTAAGAACAATGGAAAATTCATAACTTTCAATTTTTGGCAACTCTCGCATATATTTATTATTTTTCTTTTTTAATAAACATTAAACTAATTTATCTCATCCATTTGCCACACCACTATCTTTTTCTTATGATTTTTTATTTAAAATTTATTAAAAGTTAAAACCGGAGATAGATATATATGCTTTTAAATTTTTTTATATAGATGAAATTTGATAATTGTTGAGTAGGGAAGATGGTAGTATTTAATTAATTATGTTAATAGATTTTATTTTATTTTTTAAATTAAAATATCATAGTGACCAAAGATTTAAAGAAATAATATATATAAAAAAAATCTACAAGATGATTAGTAGAATTTAATTATATAATTCAATAAAATGTAGTGGAAAATTTAATTTTATACTGACCCTTAGTTTGATGTTAAATAAATGACACATCACCATTGTAGATGGACTTGGGATTTAGACAAGGTACTCCTCGAAATAGTACTAAGTAATATGCCTAATAAAAACGTAACACGTGTTAAAATCTGTTGGTTGTTGATTCTTGAAGGACCCACGTCCTAGAGATCTTAAACACAAAAGCACAATAATTTGGGAGGCTTACCAATGAGAGAGAGGGATTGGGTTGAGGAGTGTGTGTGTGTGTGTGTGTGTGCAAGTAGTAAATGCTAATGCTACTACAACCGTACTTTGGACCCACTGGATCAACTTGCTGGGTGATATTTTCTTGTCAATCTGAACCGTTACTTTGGCGGCTACCCCTTATTGTAGACTATGACGCATTAAACAATAAAAGCTTCCCTATAGTATAATATTAAAATTGCGTTTCATTTCGAGATCAATGAGTAACAGGACAATTAGACAACTACTTTAGTACTACTGACATTGAACGTACAAATAAATATATTTAGAGGAATACTATTTATAATGTTATTAACTCTTGTTATATTGATTATATATCAACATTGATTTAGGTGAATACTATTAATTTTAAAAATTTGCTTTTCATATAAGGAAATAATTGATAAAAATTATGATTTTTTTTTTTAAAATTAAACTAATTTGATTTTGGGAATTAGAAATTCAAAACAATATGCTTCAATAATTATGAGTTTGAGTGTTAAGGTTTTTAAAAATATAATTCATGAAATTTGAGTGTTAAGGTTTTTAAAAATATAATTCATGAAATATTTAGATTCAGTTTATTAACATAAATCATTCATTAAAAGAATTATTAATATCCAAATATGTTATTGTTGGTTCTTTGGGTGATATAACGTTTGAGGAGAAATAAAATTTAAAACTATCAAATATTTTATGATTTAGAAGTCAACTCAAAATTTATGGTATCAAGTATGATATATTATTTTTACTTATAATAACTTACATATCATAATTGTTTATTGCATGATTTACAAAAAATAGATATATTAGTAAAATAAATCGTAGATGATAATGAGAAGACAACAAATATTAGTTTGTATATTACTTTTATTGTCAACTATTTTACTGGAAAATAATATGCAAAAATGATGTTATAATATATAATTTTTGTCAAATGGGGCAAAAACCTTCATGATTTGATGAATCTTTTTAACACTTTTTTTTTTCTTTTTTTGGATTAGGTTTATGTCACTCTAGTTGTTTTTCTTTTCTTTTTAATAATTTTTTTCACTTACAAAAACTTCTCTTGTACCATGTATGATGTAAAAATTGGTTATAAAACTGAAAAACTAGGGGACAAAGTATTGGATAAAAATTATAATTCTTGTATCTCGCTCAAACATTTTTTCACTAGAAAAATATTTTCTCACTTTCATCTATTCTCTCTATCCCTTATCTTTTATCTCCTTTGCTCTCTTATCTCGATCTCTCTCTCTTATCTATCTCATGCTTTCTCTCTCCTTCAATATATACCTTTTCACTAACTATTTATTTATCTCTATTATATCTTTCACTTTTACTCTATTTCATCTATCTCATCTAGCTATTTCCGAACTCTATCTGAGTCATCCCTCCCTTGTATTAATATTTATCGTCGTAAAAATTTATACATATCATAAAAGGTATTGTAGTAAATTTTATATTATTTGATTATATTGTCTATTGTTCATCAAGTATTTATAATACAAAAAGTTTGTCATATCATGTATTGTTGACTTACTCTTTTGGAAATTAAATAGATGATAAATCTCATTTACAATAATTTTTTCTCTTAAATTACTCGTCTATTTACATTACCAATGAGCTACTAATTAATTTATTTTCAATAATATATAAGTTATTTTATCTTTGAAATTGTGCATTTAAATTCTAAAAAATTTATAAATTATTTTTTTTAAAATAAAAATTCCCCAACATATGTACATGTTATTATGTTAGTAAGACCCTACCTTTAATAATTGTATGTCAACTTATCTAACTACTTCACTAAAATGCAATTAATTTAAATATCTTAGTAAATAAAATTTATTTCATTGTTGAGACACTTATTTTTAGTTATCCTTTTTACTTATTTATTTTTCATTTTTTTTAATTACAAATATAATATTATTTTCTGTTTCAACATTTTTCAGTGAAGCAGTGGAAATTACATGTTCTTTTATTATTTTCATTGTAATTTGTATAAATAATTTTTGACACAATTTTGTATAAATGTTTGAAATTATAAAAAAAGAACACTTAATAAATTAAAAATAGAAAATAAAATAATAAAAACAAGAAGGAAACAAGCTTGAGAAACTATTGGACATTTTATTTTCTTAATAAAAAATTCAGTAGAATAATTCACCGTCGGAAAAGAAATAGACTATATATCCATATTGGACATTACATTTTGCCCAAAAATGTCCTTCAAGTTGACTGCTGTACATGAATTTTCCTTTTTTGGTATAGTGTCCTGTTGAATAAAAATTATTCAAATAAATATATGAAGGTCGGTGTTGTTTTATAAACATAAAGCCTGAAGAATTTATAGTCAACTAAATTAAAGAAAAGGTCACTATTGTATATGGATGACATGTCTAATCCAGTTTACTTAAGCCCTTAAAACTTGTATGATTATCCCATAAAATAGTTATTGAAGTCAGATTTTTTTCTTTTGTGCAATTTCTTTTTTATAGATTGTTGCTTATTGAATGGATTAAACATTAAGGTTTTTAATGATGGTACATGGTAATGAATTTCAAAAGATTATGCAAGCATCAATTCCTTTTCCGCGACACCGAGTGAGAATAATTTTTTTTTCTTTTTAATTAAAATTACTTTAAAAATATATTTTTAAATTAATCAATCCAAAAAAACGAAAAAAAAATCTACCATAGATTTATTATTTGAGAATTTCTTAAATTAAACTTACAAATATTCTTTTTATACTTAGAGTTTATATCGTACTAAAAAAAATTATATTAGAATCACCGCACTTTTATCTAAGTTTAGAAAAAACCTTTAATTCAACTAAAATTTACCACCAAATTTATCTAGTGTATTTAATTTTATAATGTGATAAAAATTAATTTTAATTAAAAATAATTTTAATATAAAATAATTTATATTTAAATATAAATAATTAGTTAAATAATAAATTTTAATATAATCAATATATTTAAACTTAAAAAATACAAATTCAAATTTTAAATTAGAATTACTTTTGATGACAAAATTAATTTTATATTTTTAAATTTAATAATACTCAAATATATTAAAATTAATTTTAGACCTACAAACTTAATTTTGAATAAAAAAAAAAAGTAAAATTGTAGATTGTGAAAGTAATATAAATTTGACCATGTGTGTACCAACCTATTGAAAGAATTATGAATATCTAAATCATAGAGTGAGATCCATTGACCAGCTCAACACAGCTGAGTTTCCATCATTCAAAATGAGCTGCCAATCCAATCCCCCTCAATCAAAACATTGAAAACAAATGAATAAAGTAATTAAAGTGTGCAAGTATATGATGTAATAACAAATTTAAAAAATATCATCAATCTCTATATAATAATAATTACCATTATTATTTTTATAATAAAAAAAGTGCACAGAAGCAGGGGTTTATACTTTTCTATTAAAAAAATAAGAGGCAACTTTTATTATATAGTTGCAGGATCCACAAACACATAGAACCCAATCACAGCTCACCACCTTCATTCACTTCTTTTTTTTCTTTGTTTTTTGTTATTGTTATTGTTGTTCTCTTCTACCCTTGTTGGTGCTACCTCTTTCATAAAATTCATAAAATAAAATTAAAATAGACAATTTTGTTTTCAAGTTCATTAAGCTATGACACTTTCTTTTTCACCTTCCATTTATTTTCCAATCTTTTCCAATTAAAGGACTCATTTTCCTTTTTTGTGTCTTGTTTCTGTCCCAATTTTTCTTTCCCTTTTCTTTGTTGCCAAACATTAAGGAAAAAAGGAATAACACAAAAAAAAAGCTCTTTTTATTTTATTTTTCTTTCTCCTTCTTCAGTCACAACTCATAAATTCTGAGTCTTTCTGCTCTTTCCTTATTGGGTTTTCACATTCAATGTCTTAAGCTTCTACCCTTTTGTTTTTTTCCTTAGTTTCAATTTGTTTTTCCCAATTGGGTTAAGCTTAAGTTGAAGCTACAGAAAGAAAGTTTTCATTTTTACCTTCAACAAGAAGAATAATTAATTCTGTGTGATTTTATTTTTATATTTATTTTCCCTTTTTTTGTGTCTGAATTTCAGTTAGTATCTAAAGAGGGTTTAGATCTCACAAGTGATTTTTTAGGGTTATGATATCTCTTTGGACCAATCAGGTAATAGTCTTCAATATCAATTTGATGTATTCTCTTAGATTTTTAATTTTTGAATTTTATAATAAAGTTGGTCTATTCTAGATTCCTTCAAGGGTGTGCCTTTTTTTCATACACATAAAAAATAAAAGAAGGTATTCTGATTCCTTTGAGAAAAATGCTTATTGATTTATTATCTTTGATATTGTTGTGGTAAATTCTCCACCTCTGCTTCAAACTCTGTTTCCTCATAATAAAGTTTTGATTTTTCATATCAAATCTTCAAAACTTTTCTTATACATGCTCTTATAGTTCATTTTTCCTAGCTATTTGGGTTCTGTGATGAAGTGGGAAATGGAAATTCTCTCTCCTAATCCTAATCATAATCTTAATCCTAATCTCAATCTTAATCATCATGCACCATTTGTTCAAAATTCCAACAACAACACTACAAATTGGTTTCTGGAAGATGATAGTTATAGCAGGACCTGCACAAAATGGACACAAGCAGAGAACAAACTGTTTGAAAATGCTCTTGCAGTTTATGATAAGGACACGCCGGATCGATGGCACAAAGTGGCTGAAATGATACCTGGAAAAACTGTTGTTGATGTGTTGAATCAGTACAAGGAATTGGAAGTTGATGTTTGTAACATAGAAGCTGGTTTGATTCCAATTCCTGGTTACACTACTACAACCAATTCACCTTTCACTTTAGATTGGGTGAATAGTTCTGGTTATGATGGTTTTAGAGGAATCACTTCAAAGAGAGGTTCTTCAGGTAGATCTCCTGATCAAGAAAGGAAGAAAGGTGTTCCATGGACTGAAGAAGAACACAAGTAAGCTAATTAATCGCTTATTATTTGTTTTTAATTAATTCCAAGTGTGTGTAAAACAATATATAAAGATATTTTAATGTTTGGTTATTTGAAATGTTAATCAGTTAAAAAAATAACTAGAACAATTTTTGGTCAGATTTCACTTAACTCTGTATAATGAAAGCCTTTTATTTGGAAATGGAAGGGTTAAGAAAAAAATAAAGTTTAAAGTTTATGTATGAGACTAGGATTAGAAGAAATCATATTCTATCTAGTTATTGAGAGTTAGATAGGTGTTAAGGTCTTTTTAAGCTTTTGATGAGGTAGTTGTTTTTATAGTTTAAGTCAAAATTGTGAAATAAATAAGTGTATATGATATTTTATTGAAGTTGTTGGAGGGACTAATTAAACTTTTGTTTATTATTATGAAAAATTCTTTGACAGGCTGTTTCTTTTGGGTCTGAAAAAGTATGGAAAAGGTGATTGGAGAAACATTTCAAGGAATTTTGTGATAACTAGGACACCAACACAAGTAGCTAGTCATGCTCAAAAATATTTCATAAGACAACTCTCAGGTGGCAAAGACAAGAGAAGAGCTAGTATACATGACATAACAACAGTTAATCTCACAGAAACTACTAGAACAACAATTTCTTCAGAAGAAATCAAGAGATCCACTTCACCACATCATCATTCAATGAATATGAACAAGTATTCAAATGCTAACACAATATCTGAGGTGCATTTTCATTGGAATAATCATAATAATAATCAGCCAGCCATGACAGGATTCAATAATCATGCACATGAACAAGTTTTCATGTCTCCTTATAATGGAGTTAATAACTCTTATGAGTTTAAAATGCAGGGTCAAAATATGCATAGAAATCCTCTTCATGAGAATTCATACTTAGTACCTCAGACACAAAACATGGTTTTCCAAATGCAATCTTCTCAACAACACTATTCACATGCATGATGTGGTGGTGATTGGTTGTATTGATGAATTATTTATTATGACTAGAGCAAGTATATCTTTTGTTTAATTTATAAATTAGTTGTTGTAGTAGTACAGTGTTTGTGCTTTTTACCAAGTTCTATGTGAATATCTTGCATTAGAATATTAGTTAGTTAGTTATTGCCTTCTTGGTATATGAACTTGTTGGAAAGTACTATAGACTTTTTTTTTTCCCTTTCTTTTAACAACCTTAAACTTGTGAAAGGTGAAAGCTGCCGAGACAAATATATGTTCTGAATTTCTGATTTTGAAGATAGTTAAGAATATTGAATTTGAAGTTTAGAATAAAATGTTAACCGTTAACTTTAAGAAAAAAAAAAAGTTCAGATTGCATGTAGTCAAAACTGCATGCCGTCACGTAATTAAAGGATTTTTTTTTCAAGATTAAGATTGGATGATTCAAATTTCAAATTTATATTTTTATATTTATTAATAATAATAAAATCAGTTTAAATTTGAACGATCTAATAATCAACTAACTGTATATAGTTTTGACCACATACAATTTATATTCGGAAAAAAGATACTTATGCTAGCAATGCATGTGTGTATCAAGAATATTGTAACTGTTAAGGAAAATAGTACTACTATATAGTTAGAATTGAAAGATCCATAATCTAGCAGCACATTAGTAATGTTCTTTGAAGATAAGATTAAGATGCGCAAATAAATATGGTACAAAGTAAGATTCATTTGGATTATTTTAATTACTTAATGTATTATATAAAATATAAGCATATGGTACAAAAGTGTGATTCATGTGGGATTAGATGGGTAATATATTCTTAACAAAGACTTTGGTCATGTACGGTTGCAAAACTGTTTTTTGTACAGTTTAATTACACTTTTGTAAGTTCAAAGAAAGCATCACTGTCTTTGTGATACTATAGGTACAGATCCTACCCATTAAACATAATTTAAAAAATGTTTCAGTGTGATTCATATCTACTTACTATTTATTACTTTCTTCATATTTCTATATAAAATTTCTTCAAATTTATATCTAAAATTTCGTTGAGTACAATAATTAAGTAAGTTAATTGTATTATTAAAAAAAATAGTTTATGCTTTTATTGTGTAGTATTTATCACAAATCATAGAAAAAGATCTAACATAATTAGAGACAAAGAGACAAAAATTGAAAAATATACAGAATGTAGTATAAAGATATAATTAATACATTTGAAAATTTGAAAAGAGAAAAAAAAATCACAAGGGATTTTTATATTTAAGGAATGTGGTATGTGAAGACTATTGTCTTAGTAGAAAGATTAATCAAGCATATTTTGATAATTAAATCCTAGATATAATGATAATTGTTAAAAATCACTTGTATACTAAATACTAATTTGTTATAATTGTTAAATAACTTTTTAAGCTTATGTGCTAATTGTAAAATTTTAAAGTATGATTTACTTAAACAATCAAGATCACATTTGAATAAGAAAATATATTTACCACATATTGCTAATGCAAGGGTATTGTGGCAACCTTCTAATTATTTATCTTTAGATTAAAAATGTATACAAATTTTGATGGTCATTTACCAATTATTCTGCATGACCATGATTAAACTTGTAAAGTGAATAGGATTCTAGAATATGTGCTATTTGTCTCTAAATTTGCCCAGCCAAACAAGCCCTTACTTTTGGTCCACCAACCTCACTTATCATCCTAGATACTACATCTATTTTGTAAATAAGATAATTTGGTAAAATTGTTTTATTATCGATTATGAGTAGCCTTTAATTTTAGTAAAATAATACAATGTGACATTGATAATGGGACAAGGACCTTAGAAGGAGAATCTATATAAGTTTATCACATCATATATTTTTTTTCTTTGAAAATGCAAAGCAGTAATAATTGAACTATTATGTGCATTTAAATAGAGATGCAAATCCTCACTCATAAACTTTTCGTTTCTTCTTTGTAATAAAGGATATTTTGACCATATCTATACCACTTTTCACATGCGTGACAATAAGAATAGCATATGCCCAGACAAATTCCTAGTGCACATTTCCACATTTTTTTGGGACTAATGTTAGTTATTTTTCAAGTTGCTAACTGCGCATGTATATGCTTCAATTTTAGCATAATGCATATAGTAAAGTTCATATTCTCTATTTTGAATTGGAGCACCATTTTCTTATTTTAAATTTTCATTATATATATATATATAAATTAATCGATCATATATTTTACTGCATTTATTTTTGTCAAATTTAATTTTTCTGCATTTTTTCTTGCATTTATTTGTTTCTAATTGTTGCTTTAAGTTGATTTACCCTTGCTAATAAAACTATTAATTTTTGCATGTTTTGATAAAATTATTGATCTTATTTTTATAGTACTCTATTACTTGAGTGAATAAATAATTTGATCTATAAAATTGTAAACGTCGATCATATTAATTTCTGAAATTTGTAAATCGATACATACATAATTGAAATTATAAATTATCCACTAAAATAGTCATTTTATAAACTTTTTCAATTATATATGACAATGTAATTAAATATTTGATTTACTGATTTCACATCAATGTTATTTTCGTAGAGACAAATTTATCGATAAAACTTTGTCATCTCAAAAATAAATTTTTGATGTTTTAATTATAATATTATAATTTTAATAATATATTTGTCAATTTATAAATTTCAATGATTAATATGACTGTTGTTTTACAATTTAAAAGACTAATTTATCTTTTCAGTTTATTACTTTTAACTATTTATCATCTCAATCCACTTATTTTTATCTTTATAATAATAAATAGTTACTAATAATTTTACAAAATAATAATTAATTCTACTATGGATGGATCTGTTAGAAGACAATTGGGGGCAGCTATCCCCGCTAAATCATTCCTTTGGTTATAAGTCATTTAACAATTTTATTTTTTACCACTTAAAGTTAAATGTTGCTCTCACTAAAAAGTATTGAATAATTTTATTTACAAAAAATTGAATATTCAACGATGTGACAGATAAATTGTATTGCGATTGTTTTGTAATATACATAAATATCTTTTATAAAGCTAAGAATGAAAAAAATGTAAAATAATTTTAACATATGAAGACACAAGGAACAATTATAATAGGTTGTCTTCCATTTCCCGATATATAATGATATAATTTTGTAATCTCTAAGTTTTCGAAATTAGATAAAAATGTTTCGTTTTATGGATTACACGTTAATGTATTTTTCATAAGAACATTAATAATAGTACATCCCCACTAATTAAAACTTCTGAATTTGTTATTGAATATTATCTATGTCCTTAAATAAGTAAATATATGTTTTTTAAAGGAGGCTTTTGTCCTCTTTTATAAGATCCATTTCATTTCTTCAATTGCACTACTTTTATTAGCTACTCTTATTTATGTGACATTTTTTTTATAAATTATAATAAATGCTTTAATAAAAACGTGAACTAATTAAAGATAATGGGAAACACAAGAAATTTAGATTTGAATTGTATATATGAAAATTAAATCCAATTATTAAATAAAGAGATGTATTATTTATCAAAATATTCGACTTATCAATGTCGATTTATTGATCAGAGACATTGACTTTTCTATATGACAGTTTTATCAAATGAAACATTACTTTAATTTTCAAAGTCATTTTCTTCATTAGAGGATTAGATTTTGATAAGAATCTTGACTTTTTTCAGAGTCTTTATTCAGATATTATTCCTATTCTTCAAATTAGATGATCAACAAAAGTCTTGACTCATATTTGACTTTTGTCATAGAGACAATCATGTTTGAGCTCTTTTCTTTTGTAACAGATGATTATTCATTGACTTATATATCATTGAATTTAATGTGTAGAATAAGATGTCCCTTGCAATGTCTCTTCTTAATATATAATAAATTGCTTTATTAATAAATATAATTACTTGTTCATTAAGTAATAATATTCTTAATGTTAATTAAAACTCAAATTATTATATCTTATTCATAAAGTATACTACCTTAAAATAGATATTCATTGATATAAATTTTATCTTATAACTTAACCTACATACTAACAAATATAGATAGAGAGTAATCATTCATTATATTCTTTTTATTATCAAAATATTAATAAGACGATTCTATTTAAAATCATTTTTGCATTAATACTAATTTTCTTTCTTATCAAGTAAACAAAAACTAGTAGAAAAATTTAAAGT
>JBBPBS010000276.1:22540620-22551554 GCA_037974835.1 Cicer judaicum | reverse complement strand
TTTTTTTCAATTAATGATCCCTTAAATGTTTTTACATAATAATTTTGATCATTGCTTTTACATCGATTCATGTGTATGTTTGAATATTTAAATTATTTTTTCTATGCATATTTAGAAAATAATAAGAATCTCTTCTATAGAAATGTAATTTTTTTTAATAAAAGATTAATTAAATAGGAGTTTTTAAACTCTATAAACTTAAAAAATAATATTTAATTTATCGTTTGCTAACAAAAAATTAAATTTTTGTGGAATAGATTATTAAAATATTCTAAACTTGCATACAAAAATTCTTTCAACAATTTAACGTTACATATAAATCGATTTAAAAGTAGAGATTAAAGTTGTTGGGGAAAAATATTTGAGGACTATGATTTAATTTTTTTAAAGAAATAAAAATAATATATTTATTGGAATCACAAAATTATTTAACTTTAAAATTAAAATTTATTTATAGCTTATCCGCAAATAACACAAAGGCACATAGACATTTCATAACTTCACGAGAAAGAGGAAATTCCAAATGGAGACGTCGTGACTCCAAAATTTAAGGAGTTGGGTCATATTTAGTACTTTATTCATTCATTCATTTTAGTGGTTTTTTATGGTTTATTAATAAATTTTTTTTCTATTGATGTTTATATTTATCTTTTTTCTATAATAAACTCTTTATTATTATCTCATTAGACTTATTTTTCTTCCAATAATAAATACTTAAAGATATTATTAACAAAATAATAATTAATGATGCATTGAATTTAAAAATGACAAATAAATAAGGAAAAAAAAATTCTACAAAAGTGTACTAGCTAAAAATAATGGAGAGATATGGGACTAGCAAAAAATTTGTATAATGCATATTGATTTCTATAAAAAAAATGTACAAAAAGAAATTCACTTTTTAAAAATTTAAATATAAAAATTCATACTATCATATGATAAAATGATTAATCAATGAGTCTAATTTCTATATCAATATAAAAAATATTACGATCACAATCAATCATACATATATTTTGATGAATAGTTAAAACTAAAATTAAACATTTTTTATCTATCAATTATATTGTTTGACAATAATTAAGCAAGATCAAAAAGGGAGAAAAAAAATACTTCCTCCCTTAGAAAAAAGAATTCTTTCCTCTGAAGAAAAGAAATACACGGTCCTTGACAAAAGTGGTACTTCACCTTTCGCAAACATTATTGTCCATTCCAGTCAAAAAGATAAAACATTATTGTCAATTATGCATAAAACTTCCGATTATTGATGCATATTTTAAAAGAGAATTTTCATGACAAATGAGTCAGTTTAACATGTATTGTCTTATATTTATACATTTAGTTTTTAAATTGATAGTCAAACACATTTTTGATTGGAAAAAAAATATTTTTTTATTATTTATTTATTTATAATAATTAAACATTATTTATAAAAATTATTAGTAATTTATTTTTATTATTCATAATGGTGAATATTAATCGGCTATAGTAGTTGTTTTCATTTGCAACTTGGCTAAAAATATAAAATGTGAGTATAAGTTAAAGAAAATAACCTGTAGTTTTGATATATATTTTTATATTAATTCATAAAATTGGTTTTCTATTTTAAAAGATCATAATTTTGGTTATTTGTTCAGATTTTTAAATTAAAAAAATGATGATTTAATATATTTTAAATAATATGACTTACAATTTTATGATATAAAACTATCTAGATGAATTAATTATTCATATTTTATTAATTAAAAATATATTAAAATTTAAATTTTCACAGTGTTTTGTTTTAATTTCATGCGTGTTAATCACTCTATGTCATCGTATCAAATGTCACATTATTTAAAACATCTAATGTCGTTATTTTTTAGTTAAATAATTAGAGAGAGTAACACAAACAGTCGACTTTAAAAATAGGAGTACCAATTTCATAAATCAATATAATTATGTTCTTCTAACTCCCTATAAATTTTACTAGAGTCTATGATTTAATAATAAAAAATAAAATTAATAATTTACCTTAAGTTTCAAACGTATATAAATTAGAGCCTAGAAATAATAAATTTGTAAAATTAAAACCTCTAATCATGCTACACAAATTCAATATACTTTGCAGATGATCCAAACATTTTTAACAACCGTTGCACATCTTTAATCATGATATGTGCTTACCCAATAGCCACTCTCATAATAGCTTCATTGAATTGATTTGACGAATCAAAGTCCAATACCAAAGGTAATTAAGTTTTTGTAACAATAGCATATGTTAATTAATCCTACTATGAGAAAATAGTACGATTCTCCTATGCTTTGATTGGCCTAGAATCTGATAATGAAGTTTAGTGGGGCTTATGTGTTACATTATTAAATTGAAAAAGAATAGAGACAAAGTTGGTGTATCAAATATCAATATCATTATGTAATTATTATGCAGTTTGTATCTTAAAGATTTCATCTCTTTTATGGGATTGAGAATAAACCTGAATATCTGACCATAAAGCTAAATCATTTGGGATTTAATTTAAAAATTGAAACAGTAAAAGACATGTCTTCTCAATAAGATTTTTGAGATCTACTAAGTTGATCATAGAAATTTTAAACTGTAGGTACTAAATATTGAATAAATGCATGGCATAACTTCACCCAATTTCTTATTGTAGTTATTAAATGATAACCATGTTCAGAACTTTGTTGTGCATGAATACAAAAACAAGAAAGTAATCAATTATGCCTTTTATAACTTTGATTTTTTTTTTTTTTTTAATTTAGACACACGTTAATTTAAATTGGTTTAATTTTGTTTACCTTTCATTTATTAAATAAAAATAAAATTCATTTAAGGTATGTTTTTGGGTTTTTAAGAGTATAAAAGGAAAACAGTATTAGTTACATTTTTTAAAAGAACCAAAATTTTGAGGGAAAAAAAAAAGTTTAAAAGACCAAATATCGAAGACGAAGGGAGTAGATACATGACACTGTTAATACCTAATAGATATTGTTCTAATTTGCCTTATAATCAAGACGAATGTAATGTGGACTACCTTAATATGTAGTCCACCGCAGACTAGTGTTTAAAAATGACTTAAAATTCTAATGACAATTGATGATATTTTTCGAAAGTCTATGTTAATACTCATGGTCTTTACCACTGAGACAATAACTCAATTAAAATCAATTCGATAAAAATAAAGGAAAACAAATATGTATCTCAAAATTCAACTCGTCGAGTCGACATTAATCAAGTTACAATCTCATTCGTAAAGACGACGAGAACTATTAGTTTATACTTCTGAAGAGTTATATCGATCATTGTTTGAGATTCAGGTGACTTTTAAATACTAGTCAACAGTGACTCAAGTTGGTCCACCATAGAATTTGTCTTTTTTATCAATATATGAAAATGACAAGCTAGAAGTAACTTCTACTATCATAGACCACCAAGAGTGAAGGCATAATAGAAAGACATAAGTTTATCGATGATAATTAGATCACAGTCATATATTTCCCATATATGCTTAAGCATAGGATATAAATCTACTTCAAGAAAGGTTATACCTTATAATATTCTGAATGATGGAAATCAACAAGTGTAATAATTCACTTATATATATCCCCCATGGGGGGAATCTTTAACTTTTGACTCTACATTACTCAATCTTATTACAAACAAGAAAATTTCCTTAAGCAGCATGACTGTTATGCTTTTGTTAAGAAACAAAATCTGATTAAATTAATAAATTATGATTTAATGATAATAAAAGTATAGTGGGTGTGGGACTAGATCTATCTCTTTCTAATTTAGACAATGATACTTTCATTGTGTAGAGATTCTAAGCTATAGTTGGGTCTAGCGAAATGTCAGCCGTTAGATTAATCTAACAACTAAGAGTACTTTTCTCATTCATGGGTTATCAAAAGCTGAGCTAGTCGCTTCTCTGTTTTTAACATAGCCTTTAGAATAGTTCTTTAAATTCATTTTATATTATGCAATTTATGTGAAAAGTTTTATATTTATACTACGAGTCCAACTTTTTCGTTGATGTCGATAAATGTAAGTTTTTTTAGTATTATAAGTAAATAAAAAAAAAATAACAATAGAAGCATAACCCTTTGTTAGGAGATGATAACAATATCACGAAGTATAGTATTATCAAATATGATAACAATATAGTTGCTATTGTCATATTGAAAACCCTTAAACTTTACATAACTTTCTATTCATCTCAATTGCTATGTAGCATTAACACTTCAGATGAAGTGGCTATGTCTAACATGTGTTGGTATCAGACACTGATACAATAGAGACACTAGAGACATCAATCATTTTCACATTCACAAATTATTACTTGCATCAATGTATTAGTATCGTATTCGTGTCAGAGCTTCATAGCTCAATTGAACCTAGGTGATAAATAAATTAATATTAAGATTTAAGGGCAAATGTTACTCACAATATCTTTGGACACTATATCACTTACTTATTCATGTAGTTTAGCCCAAAACCAAGAGGAAACAAAGGTTCACAGGAAGCAACTCCATCACTTGGTTGATCAAGCTCTTCAATCTTTCTGAACCAAGTGACTGGAAGTTGACCTTTGAAGTCATGACTACCAAAGATAACATCTGTGATTCCCTCACCTTCAGTACCTGGCAACCATGCAGCAACAAGAGCATCTATCTTTGCCAAAAGCCATTGCTCTAACACTAAAGGTCTTCCAGATATCAGAATAACAAGTGTTGGGATTTTGTCAGCAACTAAGCTTATAATATCAGCTCCATTGAAAGGGATTGTGAGCTGTGAATTGTCACCTAATGATTCGGCATAAGGAGCTTCACCAACAGCTACAATTGCGAATGCGAACTTGGTACGTTCTATGGTTACTTTGGATGGATACTTCTCGTAAATAACTTCGGTTTCAGCTCCCACGGCTGCCTTAACAGCATCCAAGATTGTTGTTCCTAACATCGTAAGGTATAAGCTAATGTGATTATGCAACAAAAGGAGAAAAAAATGCAGTTATATATAAGTAATATTTTTGGTAAGCTTTAAAACATGATTTTGAATTATCTTGATTTTACAAAAATGATTTTGTTTGAAATGAAATTATTTATGTTTAGACATTTTTACTTTAAAATCGTTTTCGATGCAAATGTAGTTCAATTTTTTTAACCAAACGCAAAAGCTATTATTTTTATCACTTCTGGTCAAACCACAATTTGTAAATAAAATCAAATTTGCCTTACAATAACCAAACATCTGTATTTTCAATAAAATCATGTTCAATATAGATAAAATCAATTCTGATAGTTTTCACCGCGAAACCAAACACACTAAAATAAATTTTCACATTCCCATAAATACACATTCGAGTAAAGGGTGGAAATTTCAAATACTTGAGAGGGAATGACTGACCAAATGAATTTTAAGACAAATAGCTAATCAGAAACAATTATTCTTCCTAAGCAGCCAAAACTTATAATCTAACTATCATAGCTTACCAACTGTAATCCTCCCACTACCACCATACCAAGTTTTAGTCCAACCTCCACATTGATATCCAAGATCATCAGCATGAGTTCCGGTAACAAAAATTTTCTTAGCATTCTTGTTCAATGGAAGAAAAGGTTCACTAATATCTTTCCCATTTTTCAATAGAACCAACGACTTTCGAACTGCTTCGCGAGCTAGATCTCTATGTGGCTGCAGAAAAAGTATATTATGGCAAAACCAAGTTACAATTTTTAACAAGTCATGAGGTTTACACCAAGTGTTAATTTTTCACTTACCTTGCAACCAACTTTATCTAGCAAAGATCTGTCACTGAAAGGAAATTCAAAAAGACCAGCAGCAAACTTTACTCTCAAAATTCGCTCAACCGCGTCATCGATTCTGCTCATCGGTACTTCTCCCGATTCAATTAAAGAGGTCAATTCTTCTATGAATAGTTCGTATCTGACAGCCACCATCACCTGCGTTGAACAAGGTGAAAACAGATTAAAAAAGCACACTATGATTAAAGATTCTTGGAACTGAAGATCTTTTACCATGTCAATTCCAGCATTGATGGCAGAGGAGATGCAGTACCGATAATCTGATCCGTGAGGTTTACAAAGCCGGTCAAGCCCCTCCCAGTCGGAAATCACAAAACCCTATAACAACAATGTTGTAAATGTTATAATCAAATCAAGAAACAAAATAAAGTGAATTACATTCTCAGTTATTATTTTCATATCTTATTACACCTTTCTTGAAAAAATGTTAGACCAAATAGCATAGACAATACACAGGCATGATATACCTTGTGCAGAAAATGAACATTTTTATTAAAATCATATTGATGCAAAAGCAACATGAAAATCAAAGTGATAAATCACGATCACTTTACCTTAAAACCTAGCTTTTCTTTCAAGATTTCGGTTAAAAGAAAACGGTCGGCATGGAGTTTGCGTCCATTCCAGCTAGTATAGGACGCCATAATGGTTGAAACTCCCTGGGAAATGCAGTCTAAATAAGGTGCCATGTGTATTCTCTCTAAGTCTTCATAGGACAATATAGTATTCCCCTCATTCACACCCTTATGAGTACCTCCATCACCAACAAAATGCTTTGCACATGCAATAACATTGTTCCTAAACCCAAACATAAGGTATAAATATCGATGAAAAGTATGAATTGTTATCTCAGAACAGTAGTAGTTGATTTTTCAATATTTTTAAACTAAAATATTTTGTTAACATTTATATGAATGCATTTTGCTTACCTTCCAGCCACAAAAGGGTATCCATGCTCATGTCCTTGCGGCGGCTGACCTTGCAAACCGGAGACTATGGAAGTCATCTTTCGGACTATTTCAGTGTCTTCACTGTAACACTCATAGCATCTTCCCCATCTAGGATCTCTGCAGACCTGTATATTTAACCAAGTAATATATCACATTTCTTTCTTGTCTTGATAAACAAATTTGTTTATTTATTTTGACGAAGAAGAAATGACATGCAAAGACATCACCATAAGAAACTGAGATCCTAATAAGGTTAGCACCTCAGCTCTTAACACTCATCTGCATCATGCCTCCGTGTAATATAATTAAATAAAAAAAGATGCAAATCGTCCTTGTTTTAACTTCTGTTCATAACTGATGCAAAATTTTCAGAATACAAAATGTTCGCGAAAAAAGACGGAGCATCCAAGCAATGCAACCTTGCAAACTCAGCATAGCATATGTAGTTTGTTGACACATTTTGTCCAGGCATCAAATGACTAGTTGATTGCAATGCCTTACCGCAACACAAGGAGCAAAATTATAGTGCATTCCACTTGCTTTAACTTCAAGTGCCGTAGCAGCTCCAATTCTTCGAGCTAAATCAGCATCTCTACACAAGCATGCTGCCCGTGAAAGTCAATAACTGATTCCAAATTATAACAGCATTATCTTCTCCTTAGATTACCATATTTGTTTTTCTAACTTAAATACACTTTTGGTCACTATATTTTCACTGATTCATGATTTTAGTCCCTCCATTTTTAAATCCGAAAATATGGTCCCCAGTTTGTAAAATTTAAAAGCTTCCCTACCACTGAATTTGAAGCTCATTTTTGAAAATGTGTCAAGTTGAATATTAGAGAACCATATTCAAACTTTATAGTGATGCACTAAAGTAAAGTCTAACCCTTTTCCACCTTAATAATGTAAAATACTGTTAATTGAGTTCAAAAGCAGCCATTAAGCACAGGGGAATGAATGAACTAACCTAGTAGCTCCAAGGCCAACATTGTGAGGAAATATGGTAGCACCATAGACACTATTATTACCATGAACTGCATCAATCCCATAGATTAGAGGTATCCCAAGACTAGTCTCTAGAGCTGATTTTTGAAAGCCATCTACCATATCAGCCCAATCTGATGACATTGCATTCTCAAAAGGGGCACTACCTCCAGAACTAAGTATGCTCCCTATAAATTGCAAATTTAATCAAACTCCAAACAAAAGGGTCCATTCCAAATCAGCACAAAAAAAAAAAAAAAAAAACAGTAATCCCTCAATTTAGTCATTCAAAGTATCATTCTCTGTTCTGCTTAGTCTTGTAGGAAGATGGAGAGGAGGGGAGGTGAGATAATATTTTCAAGTTTTTGTGTTTGGTTCAATTTTTAGGAGGATAGGAGAAGGAGCCAAAATCCCTCCTAGAGCTCATTTTGCTTTCCCTCCATTTGGGGGGGATTTGGAGGGGAGGGACTCCATATAACTAAAGTATTATTAAAAATCCCTTCCCTCCCCTTGAACCAAACACAAAATCATTAAAAATCTCTCCCCTCCCCTCCCTTCTTTTGAACCAAACATGTCTTTACTTCCCCTCCTCCCCTCACCTCCCCTCCCATTTGTTGAACCAAACAGACCCTAAAGTATATGAAAAATGATAAGTAGTCCTAAAAATATATCAATCCATCCCACTAGTCCTAGAGAGATTGAAAGTCTGTTTGGGTTGACTTATTTCAGTTTCTCTACTAGTATAAGTACTTGTAAGACTATTTCGTAGAGCTTATGAAAACAACTTATGATGTGTCCATAAGTTCTTCAAGATAACTAATGTATACAACTTTTTTAAAGTCATTTGTAAATAATTTATAACTTTTATGAAAACAGTTTGACTTTATTTTATCTTCTGTTAAGAAATAGCTTATACATAAGTGCTTATATCATAAGAGTTTTTGGTTTAGAAATACGAGAGATTGACCAAAATTGTTGATTTTTAACTTAGGGAAGCAATTTCGTAAAGTCATGAAGAAATCAAAACTGCAATTAACAAAAAGAAAAAAAAAAGACACATCACATATACATACTCAAAATTAAAGTTTTGAAGAGAGACTCGTAGTTGGGATCACTGAAATTAATTTCAACTTCCAAAAAGTTCAAAGCTTGCATATTATGGTGGCAACACAAATTACACAGCAAAATCATTAAAGTTTGCACTTTTAAGACTATCTGAAATGGGGTCCTTGGAATACATACCAATGGAAAGGTGTGTGATGAGAGAAGGAGTAGCGACAGTGCGCTCGATTTGGGTCATCTGAGCAATCTTATCGTTGAGAGTCATGCGAGAAAGAAGGTCCTTAACACGAGCTTCAATGGGTTCGTTGGGATTCTTGTAGATGTAATCCATGGCTTCTTTAGAGTTTGGACTTGGTTGGTTGAAGTTGTTAAATGATGATGATATCACTCGATATGGAATCCTATTTATATATACGGGCATGTTCTTTAAAATACACAAAATAATATTTTTTTTTCTTCACATTTTAAATCATTTATCTTTCTTTTAATGTTAAATTTATCATTAAAGCTTGTAAATCGTTTATACTAATAGTTTCAATTTCAAACTAACAAAACTAAAATTTAAGTTTTTTTTTTAATAAACTAGTATAATTCTTAAAAAAAAAATTTAGTGCAACAATCATAAGAACATATATTCCTCCATCAAATTTTAGAAAAAAAATTATATAAGAGAAAATTGAGTGCAATAAATTTTAAAATTAAATATAAAATAAATACACGATGTATTTTGTCTATTTTTATAAAGATTAACTTTTATGATAAAATACAAATAAATTTCTTAATTAAATATGATTAAGTTTGATAATAAATATCTTATAGTTGATCTTATAAAGAGTATTATTGTATTTTAATATTTGTATTATTAGAATAGATATATTGTTATTACGTGATGAAAATTGGAGTTAGTTAAACTAAGAGAAAATATCTAAATATATAAGTTATATTGCATATGAAATAAGGGACAAACCAACCTATTTTATTCAAGTGTTCTAACAATAAACGGTAGATTGATTCTATGTCAATAGCATGTATTTTTTTTTTTTCCTTCTAATCAACCATCATCAAAATTTTCTATTCTTGATTTAAGATATTCTTCTTTGTCAAAAAAAAATTTACGACCTCAATTTTTAAGTCGACATTGAATATTTATTTATTTTTTCACAACAAGTTTAACTACCTCTTAAATTAACGTCTCTAAAAATAAAAACTATTATTTTTTTAATATTTTGTGTGTAGTTAATGTATATATTTATAAAATTTAGTGAAATTGTTCATAGAACTATCACTAGTACTTTATCTTTTTTCTTCTTTTCTTTGTTTTTAGTTTTTATTTTTATTTTTTTATGTGGTTGCACCTAACTTTACTATTAGTTGACTTCCATTTCATTATTTTGTGGCTCTCAAGTTGATTATTTTGTATATTGACAAGAATTATTTAACTTCAGGTGTGTAGTTAATTTGTACCTCATGTGCCAGCCACATTACAAATTTGATCAATAAAATTCGTAATACAAATTGGTATCCTCATAACTCATGTGTAGATCCAAATACGTGCCCATGTTTTCATCTCAATCGCATCGTTCTCGTGTACAGGGTCAATCCTCGTATATTTTTGGCTTCTCGTTACACACTACACCAAAATAACAAAAATATATATATGGGACATAGTAAAATTGAAGGGGCCGCAACAGGTAACGTGAAAAAGTTTTCGGGAGAAATGTAAACATGTATAAAATTGAATAAGAATAAAATAGTATCATCATAAATATCACCATATCTTATATTAGTTATATATATATATATATTAATAAAATAATATTTTTTTTATTTATATATTTTATTATAACATGATTAAATTTTTTATTATTATAAACAACTATAAATTATTTTTTTTTTAAATTAATTTATTATATTATAAATTAATAAGAAATACTAAAAAATTAAATAAATAATAAAGCAATTTTATATTTAAAATATCTATTAATGCTATTAAATAAATAATTTAATTTTAATTTTAAAATCATAAACAACTAAATAATTCTGTTTTATTTTTTAAAATATAAATAAAGATATGATATATATTATATGTAAATGATAAAATTATCTTTG
>JBBPBS010000276.1:22508865-22540244 GCA_037974835.1 Cicer judaicum | reverse complement strand
TGATCTTTTATTTTAATTTTAAGTGACAATTTGATATTTGATATTTTAAAATTTCAACAATGTTATTCTTTTTTATACAAAAATTCAAAAAAATTATCAAAATTTTCAACCAAAACCCATAAAATTAATAATCATCTTCAATATAATGCAAATTTTATCAAATCTATAACTCAAATATTCAAATACACTCATATTTAAGTTATGAAATATCAAATTGTCACTTAAAATTAAAATAAATAACCAACTCGAAAAAAAAAATATATAAAGGACAAAAATATTACCAGAAATTAAGTTAAAAGACCGTAGATGTAATTTAACAAAAAATTTAATATATTAATTAAGATTAAAAAGAATTTGATACATTAATTTAATATAATAAACACACTTAATATTTCTCGTTTCTTACAGTAAATATTAATCAGAACACCGATATATTCCTTTTATATATATATATAGGATATATTATTGACACCGGATGTCAATGTTTGTTTTTACACTAACTCATATCCATTAATTTTAATTTATTGAATGGTCCGCATTTTCCCACCTAAGTGCACTGGTATAAAATAAAGTTTCATTAATTTGATTATTTAGTTAACAAATGAGGTGGAGACATATTTAATATATATTTAAGTCGGTTTCTAAAATAAACAAGTTAAAAATAAGGATGTAACAATTTTGTAAATATATAAAAGTTATTTAGTACATCTTTAAATGATTTTTTAAATAAACGAGTTAAAAAAAGTAACACGATGACAATTTTATAAATATATAAGAGTTGTTTAATACGGTTATAACAATTTTCGACTTAAAATTGATAATAAAAAAAGACATATATCACATCGTGTTTTGGTTGTGATCAATGAGAACCTTAAAAAAATTGCTTCATCTTTCTTTTCTCCATTCATATGCTTCCTCGCCGATATACTATGTGTTTTTCGCCTTAGTCGAAGTTCTCTTGTATATTTTATGGTTAGTTCTTGTTGCATCGTTTGTCTGTGCGTTTATTGCTATAGCCATTATTTGTTGTCATCATTATTGTCGTCACCATTATTGTGTGTACAACTTTGTTACCATGTTTGTCAATTTAGTCATTTTCTTTATTTTTTAATTTCATAATTTCAGGTTGATTATAGTTGTGAAATAAGGGGAAAAAGAAAAATTATGTTAGTGTGTTTTACATTGTTGTTGTTGTTGATACATTTTTTTGTATTTATCTTGTGATCTATTTTGTATAACTTATGATAATAATGAGTTGATAGGTGTGGAATAAGTAAAGTTGAAGGAGAAAAAAATAAAAATTTAGAAGTAATTTTGTATGGGTATGTGTAAAAAAGTTCATTGTTTATCTATGTTGCAACAATAAGTTGTATAAGTCAGTACTGAATCAACAATTTAATGGAGAAAATAATAATATATTTTTCCTTTGAATGATAATCAAATAAATTACTTTATTTCTTTTAATTTTTAAAGTTTTATTTAGAATTTTAAAATATGTTTACGATTTCATTTCGACAAGGTCATTTTTAAATTTTTTTTGACATGAGATGACAAGAAGGATGCTGTTGTCATGTTGAGATGATATATAAAATATATACTAGTTATTAGCAATTTAATCACTACTCTAACTAAACATATGTTATTTCTTTATTTAAATTTTTTAGCATTTAACTATTTCGGTAATTTAATTCTAACAAAACATACATGATCTTTTTATTTAAATTTTTTGTCATTTGACTATATTAACGTGTTTTCGGTAATTTATCTATCTTCTTATGCATTTTGTAGTTGATAATATTGAATATACAACGTTATTATGCTACTTTAATAGCTTATCTATCCTAAAAACAATGAAGTTTTTTTTTTAATCTATTTTAACCTAATTCTATATCTTGGCCTTTTTACAATATGGAATTGATCATGATATCTTTAATTGTGTAATATTGCATACTTTGAATAGGAGTGATGACAAAAAGAAAAGAGATGAGAAATTATAAAGCACCAACCCAATATATGCTAATTTTTTGTCCGTATCATTAGATTCTATCATAAAATTTAGTAGATATATAGTGTCAATTCTTTAAATAGTGTATTTTGAGTTTATTTACTCTAGTTTCTATACATATATATGGATTTGTATATTCTATATTATAAATGAATTTTATATAAATTATGATTAATATTATATATATAATAATTATATTATATATATGAATTTTATATAAATTATGATTAATATTATATATATAATAATTATATTATATATACATAATATCGACTATTCATTTCATCATCAGTAATTTATATTATTCATTTAATTATCAGAATTAAATTGTTTATTAGTTCAAATTTTTATTAATACCAAGGTTTTAGTAACTCTAAGTGCTCCATATAACAGTAAGTAAAACCAGCTATTCTAAAAAAATAATAATTGAAGCGTGCAAAATTAATTTTATATTTTTTTAATCTATTCTATATATTTAAATAAGTTTTTAATTAATATATTAATGGTGTAAAAAAATATTAATAAATAGATTTAATCTATTTTTATCAAAATTATAAATAAAGTTTTACACATGACTACTTACGTGCAGTGGCATTAAAAAAATTTCACACTATTGAGTATTCATAAAATAAACAATATTTATTAAAATTAATTATGTAAATTAAGTGTTGTTCATTTGATAGAAATTAGTTGATTGATTATTGAATGATTATCAAATATTCACATCTATTATTTATTATATATATTTAAAACAGACACATGAGGCCAAGTCATCCTATTTTATTCATCTATACAAAAAATTTCTACATCAATTAAAAAGCTGATTTGGACATCTCCTCCTTTCTCCTCTCTCAATTTGTTAAGGAGGAGAAAGGAGGAGATGTCCAAATCATGCTCTTTAAGACAAATTCATAGATTTTTATTTAAGAAATTTGATAAAATTTGGTCAAAAGATATTAAAATGGACCAAAATGTTGCTGAATGTGGTCAATAATACAATTAATTATTGGGTATATTATGACAATAAATCTCGCTTAATCTAATTTTACTCAAATTGCATCTGTCTATTTAATATCACCTCGATTTTTTTTTTGGATATATACATCGAAATTCAATTTAACCATAAAAAATATCAATTTTTCATTTAATGAATGAATTTAAAGAATGTGTACGAACATAACAAATTAAATATTTAACATATATGTTCGATTTTTTTACTGAGTAACAACATTAATTTAGTAAAAAAAAATTGATTTGTAGCATGAAAAATAAAATTAGGTGAAATGTAACTTTCTAAATTAACGCATTTGAATAGATGTACAAAAATAAATAAGATAATTTGGTAAATGTGATTCAATATACCAATCACTCACAAATTAATTTTAATTGTGGCTAAATCAATTTATAAATTAATGAAAAAATTAATTAATTTATCAAATCACATTTTAATGAGAAAATTAATTTTAACAATGTATGATTAATCACTTTACTACTTACCAATTTGTAAGTATTTAGTCGTTGAGTAAATGTAATTTGGTAAATATGATTTATCAAATTTTTCATTTTAGCAATTAATCAATTTACCAAATCATAAATATTATTTTTTATAAAAAATCCACAATATGTGATTTGTGATTTGGTAAATTGATTAATTACTAAAATAAGAAATTTGGTAAATTACATTTATCAAATTATACTTACTCAATCGCAAAATATTTACAATTTGATAAACAACAAATTGATTAATCACAAGTTGTTAAAATTAATTTTCTCATGAAATATAATTTAGTAAATTGATTAATTTTTTCATTAATTTATAAATTGATTTATTGGTAATTGACTTATCAAGTTTCTTCAAATAAATTGATTTGCCAAATCTCCTCTTAATGTGTAAATATTCTTTTATATGAGCATGCATAAAAGGAAATGCTTAGCAAGCCAAATCTCCACAAATAAAAAAGTAATTATTATGTGTACTTTTTTTGTTTGACAATAAAAATCATGTTCTACAAGCACAAGAGAACTTTTTGTTCTATAAATTGGTACAACTTTGGTGCATAAGATTCCAAACAACCCCAAAGCAAAGAAAATAATCCACAAACATTCATGGCCATAGTTTCTTCTTTTGTTAAACCTTATTTCCTAGTCCTTGCACTATTTCTATGTTTTGTACCTTCATTTTGTTTGGACAGAATAGTCAAAGAAAGTGACATTTGTTCAAACCACCCAGATCCTTGGAATTGTAAAATGATTTTAAGCTCAATACCAGGTTTATCAACCGATGGTGCAGATCTTAATAGCCTTTCATTAGATATCATTAACTCGGCTCATGTGGATGCTTTTGATACCATCACACTTATTCACAATCTCATAAAGAACACTAGTGATTCTCAATTGATACACCGTTATGCATCATGCAGTATGGACTATAATGATGTGTTACTTACCCTTACACATGCTAAAGATTCTTTCAATGCTGGAAATTTTCGTGACATGAATAATGATGGTTCAACTGTCGTTGCATATGTTAAAGATTGTGAAACAATGTTCCTGATGCGTCTTCAACGCTCAATAATGAGCATTTGGAAGATGTTGCCATTATCATTATGATTTTAGCTGATCTTTTGGCCGGCAAATCTTTTGTTACTTAGTAGTTTTATTTTGTTTTGTATTTTCAGCTAGTTCATTATGTGCATTAAAATCAGAGGTTTTTAATTAGAAGTGGTGTAATTAATTTATATTTGATTTAATTGCAGTTTTTGTTTTTTTATTTTTACAAATTCAAATTATTAGTCTCTTATTTTAAAAGTTGATAATATTAGTTTCTTTATCATATTTTTTAAATTAAAAAATAATGACTTAACATATTTTGAGTTGATGGATAATAATAATAATAATAATAATAATAATAATAATAATAATAATAATAATAATAATAATAATGTTGATAATAATCAAAAGAAGTTCGAACCTCAAACTTCAAAACAAATAATTTGTTATAAGTGTGGCTAAACAGGACACATTTCAAGATATTGCAAGAGAAATAAAAAACTCCATGAATTAAAAATGGATGAACAAATAATTCAAAAAATAGAGGCAATACTTTTAGAAATCTCTGAATAATAAATTGTCAGAGATTCTGAAATGGGTTCATCAGAAAATGATAAACCTCTACAATTTGATGAACTAGGAACCTCCGACTCTCTTAGCGATTCAGAAGCTAGTACAAAATCAATTAATGTTTTAACAAAAGCTGAAGAACTAATTCTTATATATATATATAGAAAGTGTATCCGCTAAGAACTGATATTTATTATGAGAAATGAAAAGTATTGATAATAACCATTGTATTTAATTAACGCATAAGATTAAATTACCCACTAAAGATGTTATGTGATTGTATCATCATCCAATAACTTTTTGATACTATATGCTATAATTTTTCTAAATTTATTTTCTTTCTACTTTTGTAATAATTCAAATTAAAAACTCAATAATATTGTATCTAAAATATAAAACTCCTTCCAGTAATTGTGAGATATAATTATTTAAGAATTTTATTTTTATTTATATATTTTTTTTACTCAAGAATTTTAATTTTATTAAAACTGTATTTTTATTGTTTATTAAAATAAAAAACTACTATTCAATTATCGCCTTTTGTTAATAAAAATAAATCTGAATTTTTTTTAGTACTTAAAAAAAATCCCTTGAAAAATAATTTTCAAAATTAAATATAGAACTTGTAAAAATTGAATTTTAAATATCATAATTCAAACTAGTCATACTCACGATTTTATTACAATAAATAAATTTATAATTTATTAATAAAATTGTTTATAATAGTTAATTCTAAAGTAATAATGCTTAAATAAAAAAAATAAGTTATTAAATTATATAAACTCAAAATAAAAATAAATTTGGAAGTTACAATAATAAGGATTAAAATTTGGAAGTTATAATAATATTATAACAAACTATAAAAATGCAAGTTTAATAAAAATAAAATCTTTGAGTCAAAAAAATATAAAAATAATATCTTTATTAATGAACTTTTAATTCGAGTTATTATGAAAATTGAAAGAATAAATTGAGAGATATTATAAATCAAATAGTTATTGGAGGAAATATATTCATATAACATCTATGCGTTAATCAAATACAATGGTTATTATTAAGAGTTCTGGTTAAATAAATATGAGTTATCACTTGATACACCCCTATATATATGTAATTATGAATTCACAAGAACAAAATTATGTGATGCTATATCTAATGTTAAAGCAAATGTTTTTGTTGCGATTTAATGGATGTTAACCATTTTATATCATCGTATCATATGACACGTTATTTAAAATATGTTATATCGCTATTTTTTAGTTAAAAAAATTAGAATGAGGGAATCAAAACTTTTAACTTTTAAAACACGGTGACCAATTTCATGAATTGGTAAAAATAGAGAGACTAAAATTGCAATTAAGTATTTACATTTAAAAAATAAAAATTATCTTTATAAACAATAAACGGTGTTGTCCAAAGGTTTGGGCAAATGAGGCATTTAAGGTTTGGGTCGCAATTGAATTTTGGTTTAATTGCAGTTTTGGTCCCTCTATTTTAGTTGAATCGCAAAAATAGTCCTCCAATTTTCATTCTCCCTAGTTTTGGTATTCCAAACAAAATTTTGATCCAAAGCTTGATGAAATTTCATTTTTTAAAATCATACTACACCATTTATGATCATAGATTTCAGGTACAATTGTTGCAAATGAAATCTTGAGGCATGTTGTGACTTAAATAAATGCAAAAAAAAAAAAAATTAATTTCATCAAATTTTGAACTAAAATTTTGTTTGGGGACCAAAACTGAGGAAAAACAAAATGGAAGAACTACTTTTGCGATTCAGCCAAAATAAGGGACCAAAGTTGTAATTAAACCTTGAATTTTCTATAGTCGATTTTACTATGTAGGATGTAGAGAAAATATTTTCTCTTAATACAACAATTTATATAGTTGACTATATTGTAAAGTCAACTATAGAGAGAGAAAAAAAAAAGCAAAACTATCCATGTTAAAATTTAAGTGTAATTATAATTTTGATCTTTTTATTTTTAACACAATATCTAAAATGGAGTACATGGAATACATACCAATGGAGAGTTGTGTGATGAGAGAAGGAGTAGCAATAGTGCGCTCGATTTGGGTCATCTGAGCAATCTTATTGTTGAGAGTCATGCGAGAAAGAAGGTCCTTAACACGAGCTTCAATGGGTTCGTTGGGATTCTTGTAGATGTAATCCATGGTTTCTTTAGAGTTTGGACTTGGTTGGTTGAAGTTGTTAATGCTGATGATATCACTCCAAATAGAATCCTATTTATATATACGGGCATGTTCTTTAAATTAGACAATAATATATATTTTTTTAACATATCAATCATTTATCTTTTTTTTAATATTAAATTTATCATTTATGTTTATAAATATTTATACTAATAGTTCTAATTTCAAACAAATAAAACTGAAATCTAATTTTTTTCAAATTTGTTAATAAATTTGTATAAATCTTCAAGAATTTTAAGTGCAACAATCATAGGAACATATATATCATCCATCAAGTTTTAGAAAAAAATTATACAAGAGAGAATTCAAGTATGATAAATTTTATGATTTTTGAAATTAAATATAAAATAACTACACGATGTATTTTATCTATTATTTATAAAGATTAAATTTTATGACAAAACACAAATAAGTTTTTTAATTAATTATAATCAAGTTTCATTATAAATATCTTATAATCACTCCGAATTGTTATTTATGACGAGGATCGGATGTTGTTAAACTAAAGAGAAAATATCTAAAGATAAAAGATATGTTACATAAGGTTCAAACCAACTTATTTGATTCAACTATTCTAACAATAAACGGTATATTGATTCTATGTCAATAGTTGATAGGACTTAAAATGAGTTAATTAGGAGGAAAAACAAAATAATTCAAGTCAAGACTTTATAATAGGTTTTAGTTTTATTTATGTTTAATTTGAATTTGTTATAATTTTAGTTAAGTGGTGTTAGCCCAATATGGATCTAGAGAATTGGCTTTTGGCCTATTTTAGGAATAAGGTAAATCCTTATTTAAATACTCTCATATTTTGAGATAATTTTGAAATGAATTAGAATTTCTTTGTGAGTGAGGTGTGTCTCCTCTTTGAGTTCTTGGATTAGAACTTGCTTCACTTTTATCAATGAATTCTTTACCATTGTGGCGATTCCATATTGCCTTATCAATCATCCTTGATTATGACACTTTCTTCATCTAACTCATATTTATTTGTTTCTTTTCCCTTTTATTTTATCACTTTATCTCAATAAATCACTTAGTTAGATCTTCAATCTCATGTCGAAGCACTCAAATCCACATAATTTGTGGTAAGACCCACTTAAGTAGATTATAAAAGAAAACTAGGTAAATGAAGACACACTCAAGTAGTTATAAAAGATACAAGAAAGATTAGAATTAAATGACTAGGTGATCTAAATATGTGGGAGGTAAGATACTAAAATTAAACTTGCAATGCCGAAAAGAGGTAAGAAGAATGCAATAGATGTTTGATTTTTCACTAAAAACAACTCTGGATTTTTTTTTTTTTGCAAAATGCCTTTTTTTCAAAAGTGTTTTTGTGTAGAATCACTTTTTTGCAGAACTTCGTTTTTTTATATTTTTATTGACATATTTGAATTCCTCTAATTTTTCTAATCAATTTAGGCTTTTTAATTTCTCGAATCGGACTTGTCTGAAAGAAATAACATCAAAAACAAATTTGCAAGTGAAATTTTAGATCAAACAATTGCAAGTGAAGAAGATGAATGCATATAATTTTTTTTGTGAATTTTTTTTCCAGCAATTTCAGATTTTGAATTTCATACAAAATGAAGCAAAAAATCATCACACTAAACCATCCTGCACATAGTATAACACTTATAATCAACTAACAACTCAAGATTACACAAAAACAGATATCAAATTTCAAGAAAACACCTAAAATTTCAATTTTTCCAAGAACATCAAAAGCTTTAAAATAAAAATTAAGAACAAATATTACCACTTGGTGACAAGCTCTGAATATCAAATGATGTGGATTTGAGTGCTTCAACATGAGATTGAAGATCTAACCAAATGATTTATTGAGATAAAGTGATAAAATAAAAGGAAAAAGAAACAAATAAAGATGGGTTAGATGAAGAAAATGAAGAAGGCCCCACAATCAAGGATGATTGATAAGCCAACGTAAAATTGCCACAATGGTAAGGAATCCATTGATAAGATTCAAGCAAGTTCTAATCCAAGAACCGAAACAATGGTAAGGAATCCATTGATAAGATTCAAGCAAGTTCTAATCCAAGAACCGAAAGAGGAGACACATCTCACTCACAAAGAAATTCTAATTCATTTCAAAGTTATCCACACAAAAAAAATAAAATTGAGAGATTTAAATAAGGATTTATCTTATTCCTAAAATTGGCCAAAAGTCAATTCTCTAGACCCATGTTGGGCTAACACCACATAACTAAAATTATTACAATTCAAATTAAACACAAATAAAACTAAAAACTATTTTAAAGTATGAAATTATTCTTTATTTTCCTTCCTAATTAGCTCATTTTAGGTCCTCATAAATAATATTGACATGTGTTTTTTTCCTTCTAATCAACCATCATCAAAATTTTCTTTTCTCGATTTAAGATATTCTCCTCATCAAAAAAAAAATTATGACCTCAATTTTTTTTATTTATGAAATTTAATCATCAAAGTCGACATTAAACACTATTTTTTTTCTTAGTGAGTTTAACTACCTCTTAAATTAACGTCTCCTGTAATCAAAATTGTATTTTCTTTCCCAATATTTCGTGTGTAGTTAATCTATATATTTATAAAATTTAGTGAAAATTGTTAATAGAACTATTACTAGTAATTTTTTTTTTCTTCGTTTCTTTCATTTTAGTAGTTTGTCTTTTTTGTCTAAGTTATGTGGCTGCACCTAACTTTACCATTAGTTGACTTCCATTTCATTATTGAGTGTGTGGCTCTTAAGTTGATAATTTTGTATTGACAAGTATTATTTAAGCTTATGTGTGTAACACTCTAAATTTTATAATAAATTATTTTAGTAATAAAATATGATTTTTAAATAATTAATTTGATGTTAAAATTATTTTATAATATATATTGATAAATTTTGGAATAATTTTCGTTATATGAGTGCTTTTTATAATGTACTAGTTTTATAAATATTAGATTAAATGAGCGATATAAATAATAAATATTATATTTTATTATTTTATATTTTTTTAAATAATAGTATTTTAGTGTAATATTTTAAAGAAAAAGATTTTATGCGATTTTACGTGTATATACGTGTACTCAATTAATGTAATATTTTTCTGTGCGCTTGACTGATGTTAGGTATGCACGTATTTATATTTCAATTATTTATAACTATTTTTTATTTTTAATTATTTTTTTTTATAAATAATTATCTTGAGATATAATTAATATTTTTTTTTGATTTCGTTTATTTTTATATACTTGTTATAACATTGTGATTTTATATATATTTATTAAGATTTAGTAATTAATATAAAGTGTTGATGTCATATTTATTTATTTTATAATTTCGACTATTTTCTAATGATGGTAATATTTTAATTTGAGTATTTGGAAAAATAAGTATTATTATAGTGATTATTTTAAATACGAGAGTTTTGATTATTAATATATTTTAAAAGATTTATTACTTTAATTACTTCATTTTATAAAATATTGCTTTTGAAATATTAGTAAACATTGGTAATTAAATTATGTTTGAAAAAAAAGTGTTAAAAAAAATAGTTTTGATAATTGTTTGTTTTATTTAAAAAATAAAAATAACTAGAAGAAAGAAGTAAAATTTGTTTTATGGATTAGACACATATTTAAGAATAAAATCTAATTAAATAATAATAAAATATTAATTTAAAATAACAAGAGTGAAGGGCATGAGAAAGATAAAGTAACCTGAACACAAAATATGGCAGCCGTATGTTCAGAGAAAAAGAAGAAAATTGATACCGTTCATTGATGATTGTCCCAATAAAGTTTTTTCGTTTTCGTCCAAATTTCAGTATATTGTTTTACTCATTTAGCTATTCAACTAAACACAATTTTTCAGATTTACATAATTTGTTATTTTGCACTATTATTCTTTATCGTAAGTCCAAATTGAGTAAAACCAACTCCAAAAGTATCGTGTGAAAAATTGCTATATTATCCACTGATTGGTTTTCTGATTATGGTAACTTTCCTTGACTGAATTTCAAAATTAGTTTTTAGAGTATTTTCTTATACTTTATTTTTGACGTTTACCCATAAACTGTCGAGTTAGATTGATTGAAGGACAAAAAGTCAAAGAACAAAGATTGGTTCCTCGTGGAATCGTACTCGTGTGTGAAAGCATCAAAATAAGGTAAGGGTGAGAGAGTGTTTGAATTCATGAGTATAATATATTATCAGATGAACGGTAAACCGTATTTCCCAATGATTCATTCAGGGCTTGCTATGTATGACAATAGCCCTTTGAGGGATACATTAATTAATGTGCAACTATGGAAATTGTGAGATTAAAATGTATAATATAAATATTTGTAAGGTGTAGATTGATTTAATTTCTTTAAAAGTGTGATATTTGATATTATTGTGATATTGAGTGTCAAATTAATTTTATATATATGTGTGATTAGATGAATTTATATGATATGATAATAAAAGATGGATGTGTTGTGATAATTTTATATGAAGATGTATGATTAATAATTGTGATGTTATAAATTTGTGATAAGTTTAAGTGATGATGTATGATTGATGATAGTGATGCCATATATTTGTGACGAGTTTATGTCATGATGATGGTGTGTGATTAATGATAGTGATGTTATAAATGTTATTATGAGAATATTGAAGTAACCCTATATTTGATGAAATAATGTTGATTTTGATTTGTGTTTGAGATGACGGTTTTAATAGAGTATCATAGGCCAACGAGAGAGAAAATGAATATTGAGAATTTGTGAAGTGGAAATTATTTTGTCATCATATAGGTAAGGCGTGACAAGCCTAGTGATTAGGGATGGGAATAGGCTAGGCCGTTCGTAGGGGCCTATGGCCTGACCTACTTATGGCCTGACCTATTTAATAAAAAGGCTAGGCTCAAGCTGTTTTTGAAGCCTATTTATTTAAATAGGTCAGGCTCAGGCTTATAAAAAGCCTATTAGGTCTGACAGGCCGACCTATATATATTTATTAATATTATTTTTTATTATTATATTAATAATATTATTTTCTATTTTAAATTCTATCAATTAGGCAATCACTTAGTAATCATTCCATATTCAGTAGTCGTTCCATATTCGGTAGCGGTTATATATTAGGTAGTAGTTTCATATTTGGTAATCGTTCAATTAGTCAATTACTCAGTAGTTGTTCCTTATTTGTTTAAGAGGTAATAATGGTTGCGTTTAAAAAGACTTTTAAAAAGGTTTCCAAGCTAGACCAGGCAAAAAAAAAAAGTCTATGATAGGCCGTAGGACTGGCTTAGGCCGAAAAAATAAATCGTAGGCCAGGCTCAGGCATTTCAAAGCCTGGCCTATTCCCACCCCTACTAGTGATTTCAGGGAAATACAACTGAATGAGTCTGATCATGGCAGTCTCGTGTTGAGCATTAAGGCAAGATTGTTAGACCTTGGAGGTATTCGGGTGGGGAATTCCTAGGTGACTTGGAGGTGGCACTCAAAATGTCGGTAGCTACCGTTTATCTCGACTGTCGCGTATATGTGTCTCAAGTTGAGTTGATGGGATCTATGAGGACAGGGCCAATTTGAGTTGTTCGTCCACCAGGATGGTGGCATGGTATCAAGCCTTCTAACTAAGTATTTCAGAGTTAGAATGCTACCACATTATAAGGTAGAGTCTAAGCTCATGTATAATATTGTATTTTCTTATAATTTATTTGTTATGATTAATATGTATTGTGTGCGATAATAATTTCTAAGATGATTTGATGTTATAGTGAAATGTATTGGTTTTTCTTGAGTGGTTTTGACTTTATAATATGATATTTTGTTTGAGGAATATTTGTGTAATGATATGGTTCTATTGTGATTGTTTGTGTGTTCTTCTTACTTGTATTATACTATCCACATGATTTCGAAACTCATCTCATTCGTTGTTTGTGTTTGACTGACTTGGCACTGCATTTGCGAAATCACAATTGTTACAGGTTAATGAGTCTTGAAGTTAAAGTTTAGGAGGAACCTCACTCTAATAGGTGATAACGGGAATAAAATTTATAATTTTTATTTTACTTATTTAACTTGAAATGACTTTTTGTATGAAAATCTTAGAAGTACTAGTAAGTTTTTAAATTAAATCAAGTAATAATACTTAAATCAAACTTATTGAGATTACTCTATTTTAATGGAGAAAATAAGTTTAAAGTGTTCCTTTTGATTTTTGAGAAACATGATACTTAAATTGATATTTCACATCACATTTTGAAGAATATGACTTTTATATACATTATACTTAAATTGTATTTTATAATAATACTTTTAAATATGTCAAAAGCTAAATGAGATTAATATATGTAAATTACTAAAAGTTGAATATATAAAAAAATGTCAAAATTTAATATAATAATTATAGTATGAAAAAAATATTATTTATATTTATTTAAATAAGCCTAAAAGACTTATTGTGTAGTATGTAGTTTGACTTTTTTTTAACTAAATAAGTGTTTTTAGAAGTCTTTACCTTATCTGTCTAAAATAAAAGTGTGGTATGACCTATGTCTGACGTATAATAGACCGTAAACTCCTATGTAGTATATGACCTATTTACATCCCTAGTCACACTACAAATTTGATCAATAGAATTAGTACCCCAGGTACAATACAAATTGGTATCCTCATGACTCATGTGTAGATCGAAATAAGTACCCATGTTTTCATCTCAATCGCATCGTTCTCGAGTCAATCCTCTCGTATATTTTTGGCTTTTCATTACACACTGTATTTTTATATTTATATTTGATTAGATTTACATTTTTATATTTTAAATTATATTTTATAAATTATTTTTTATATTTCAATTTATAAATTTAAATTATATTTTATAAGAATAATTGAATACATTATTGTTCTTATCTTATTAGTTTATAACTCAACTCATATTTATGATAATAATTTCAATTAAAGAGACATGATAAGATATAGTTCTGAATTAACTTATTATATTGTGTTGGTTCATCAAATACTAAATTCAAATATCATATAATAACTTATTCATATTAGATCTTTTATCGTGTATAGACATGGTAATAGGACGGGACGGAGCGGATAATAATACTTTGAGTGACACTCTAATCTACTATCAACTTTAAGGGGGCGTCTCGCTATGCTTTGAAGAAGGTTGCTACATGTTTTTGATATCTACCTACAATAATAACTGTCACTAAAAATTAGATAAATATAAATAAAAAATTAATTTATTTCTACGATATTGTCTGTCACTAAAAACTAGATAAAATATAAATAAAGAACTGAGCTATTCATAAGTTGTTGTTGGTCACTAAAAATTAAATAAATATAAATAAAAAAATTAATCTATTCCTACGTTATTTGCTGTCACTAAAAACTTGATAAATATAAATAAAGAATTTATCTATTCCTACAGTATTATCTATCACTTACACTTATTAAGTGAGTAAAATGCCGAATAATTAAAATGGATGGATATGAATTGGTGTCAAAATATATGTAGATTTGATAGCATATTTTTTTTTTAACTATTTTTAATAAAATAATTTAATATTGGTGGATTACCATATATGTATTAGATTCTTTTTTTAAGGTCGACTCATATTGATAGTTCACGAATTTGATCTTGAAATTTACGAAAAAAAAATTACATATATAATAGAAAAATTAAATTTGCAATTTCGTAGGTACGATTTAAATAGCCGTACGTTACAAGGATATTTGAAATGTTGAAGCGAAAATTTGATCTTTGAAATAAAACTATTCTCTATATTTAGTTTGTGTCTGAATTTAACCGCAAGAGCTAGCGAGTATTAATAAAATATAAGGAATCATGTGATCATTTGTAAATTATTGATGTGCTTGAATGAAGGTTGAATCATATTGACAATACCCAAATTTGATCATGAACTATATAAAGAGACTAACAAAATAATGTTGTGATGAGTGTCTAGGGAAAGCTATATATAGTTAATATCTTATTCAATGTCTTATTACATTTGTAATATTGTTATTTATTAGAAATTGTTATAGTTATATGTAATACTCGTCTATATTTATATATAAAGGGTATATCATATTTTGGTGTAGTTTTATTTTAAAAAAATTCACCTTCACTTAAACTATAACATTTACAAATTTATCTTTTTTTACAATAATTAATATGCATACCCGTGCATAATTAGATGAAATTTTTTGTAAGAATTGTTAATTTGTACAAATTTGAAAAATAAAAGCATATATTAGCAATTTACCATTTTTTTACCAAACTTACTATTTTTTTAATTAAATTAATTTTTTTTATTTAGACATAAAACATCATTACCTGTTTTAAAAAGACTAAAATGTAACACTTTTTTATTTATTTTAAAACCTTAATTTCTCCAACCTTTCATTTAGCTGTCACAAATAATATTATCCTCTTGAAATCTCTTTACCAGTGTAAATTAATTTGTTTATTTGTATATAATTCATATGTTTTTATTGATGTATTGTTGCAAAAATAAAAGTATAAATGAGTTACGGTAGTAAATAGCATATCATAATTCCATTTTTACAATTAAATAGAAGTAACTAGTATTGAGGATGAGTCAACCACCAATAATGAACTCGTTATTATAAAATTAATTATATATATATATTTTTTTTCTTTCTATTCTATATAGTTAAATAAGTTTTTAATTTTATATTAATGTTGTAAAAAAATCTTAATAAATAGATTTAATTTATTATTATCAAAATTATAAATAAAGTTTTACACATGACTCAGTGACATTAAAAAAATTTCACACTACTGAGTATTCATAAAATAAACAATATTTATTAAAATTAATTATGTAAATTAAGTGTTATTCATTTGATAGAATAATAATATAGATAATATTTTTTCTGTTTAGATAAAATGTGGGAGTATAAATGTTGGATTATAATTTTTAGAAACAAATTATACTTTTTTAAAATAAAAATACATTTAAAAATAATTTGAATGAGTGAAAATATCAAAAATAAATAAATTTTAGAAAAAAAACTGAACCCATTTGTATAAATTAATGTAATGAAATATAAATTTTAAAAAATACTTCTTTTGAAAAAATCTTTAAAATAATAATTTGTACATATATATGAGTTTTAAAATTTACAAATAAAAATATTTTTACTATATGTATAATAATATTTATAAATAGTAATTTATTTGTAGAATAACAATTCCAAATCTTGAAAATAGTTAATTTGAAATTTATTTAAAAATTGAATCGAAATTTTTTATTCTCTTGAGTTATATGTTTTATAAATATAGTTGAAATTGGAATAGATTATGTGGGTCTTTTTTAATTAAATATAAAGTAAATGTATAGTTTTGTAAAGGATGAAACGCAAGCATTAGTAAATGTATCGTCTTGCAGAGTTGCACAAGTTCGACACCATATCATCATTAACACACGCTTAAGTTGTTGCACAAATTCGACACCATACTCGTCAACATTTCATTTTTCATTTGTTATGATCACCTCAATGGTTTAATCACTTTTTTCAACAATATCTCATTCAAAATCAAACAAACAAAAATCACAAACATCAATAAGAAAGGTTTATTCAACTACTAATTGATTTGATCGATGATATGATTATAATTTTTATAATTTATTCTAAATTAATACAAAAAAGTTTATTCAAAATATAATATTATGTTCCTTCTAAAAAATAAATGTTAGTATAAAAAACTTGTATTTATAAAAAAATATATTAAATTTTTTATTTTGTTGAATGTGTTTACCATTTATTAATATTTTAATTAATTTTTCAAGACAAACACGTTGTTTCTCCTCACGGGCTGGTGCAAGTTGAGGAATTATTACTTGTTAGTGTTTTTGTGTTTATTTCAATCAGAATTACGTTAGGAAGAGCTATTTGACTTGTTTGAAGGATGAAGACAAATATTAATATAAAAATAGTATGTTTGAATGGTACTAATTATATTTGTGGAAAAACAAGACGAAAATGCATCTTTTTATTTTTTCTAAAAAAGCAGATGATAAATCTACGGAATAATGCGATTTTGAATATCCACAAGTATGTGATTTTGTTAGGTAATATGTAGAAGATAATATTTATAATCATATTGCTATTGAGACAAATGCAAAAGCTAGGTGAGATAAGATAGAGACTTTATTTGCCTCTAGATCGGAGAATAAAACAATATCGTAAAGAAAATAGATAAAATTTTGTTAGTATTGTTATAAATGTAAAAACTTTTTTCTCATTGTTCAACCATGATTTTTGAATTAAAAATAACATGAATTTAGTTGATTGATTATCAAATGCCTAAATCAAATATTTACATTGTTGGAATGAATTTGAAAAAATTCCGCATATTGTTACGTGAGAATAGACATTCTATTATACCATTATACCATAACATGTATGAACACATAGATAAACATACATACATATTAACACATATTATTAAATAGGCATGCGGATAGATAAATGGACATAATATTTAAATAACATATTAAAAATAACATGTTGAAAATAAAAATATAATAATCTATTTTAAATTTAAACTTTTTTTTTTAAGAATAGCGTATATTTAAATTTGAATAGAAATAGAAATTGAGAAATACTATTATTAGACATTTATGATATTGAATTGAAATAAATAACATTTATTAGGTTAAAGAATTGAATTTATTGTTTTTTAACGAGTATGAAATTTGTGACACCTTAATCTCCAATTAAAATAAATGTAAATTTTTCATATTTTTAAAACTATGAACTTCTTCAAATAACTAAATGTACAAACTTCCAAACATATTTATTTTCCAAACATATTTATTTATTATTAAGATAAAGAGTATCACATAATTCTAAACACCCCAAATAAATTCAAGGGTTCGATCAAATTTAACAACTTGAAATCATAATATCAGACAATAAAACCCTTTTTGAAGTACACATACTTATGTTTTAAATTAAGTGCAAATGTGGTCTCACCGATGTCACTATCAGCGCGTGAATTCCCAAAATAAAAAAATGCTTAAAATAACATCAACACAACACATATAATAAGAGTCTCTAAGACATGATGACTTCTGCCTCTCTGATGGTACTAGTCATCACCTGCAACTAACAACTCGTCTGCATCCATCGCAAACGCCAAACACAAACAACTAGGAATGAGTATCGAAATTATGTAACAATATAAAATACACGAGGAGAACACACAAGCAATCAAATTATGACAACCTCAAAAGTAGTCAAGTGTATAATATCAACAATTTATCAAATTCATTCATAATAAGACAATCACAAGGATGAAATGCTATGCATGTCCTATACTCTATACTTCATCATTTGGTACCATTCTACTCTGAAGCACTTGGTTGCCTGATACTATGCCACTACAAGAGTGGACAGACAATTCATGAATGGTCAAGTCCTCATAGATCCCCTCAACTCAATCCGAGAAACATATACGCGACGGTCGGGGTACTCTTGTGTTGCACGGTAGCTCCCGGCCATAGGGAATAACCCACTAATCCACTTAGAAATTCTCCACTAGAGGTACCCCAAGGTCTATTAATCTTACCTTACAGTTCGACTATAGTCCTCCACGATCAGGCTCATTCAGCTGTATTTCCCTGAATAATTAGGTTTGTCAAACCCTCCCTATATGATGACAAAATAATTCTAACTCCAAAATCACAACTCAATAAATTTTACTTTGACTTGACAACATTCATCATTATATATGTATATCAGTCAATCACAATAAAATCCAATATTTGGGTTTGCAATACTCACAAGTCACAATGCATCATCCAGTCTTATCAATCACAAAATAAAAGATCAAACTAGTGGCACATTCAAGTAATATCACAATTTAATTCAAGTAGCAAGAACACTCTAGTACATATCATTCACACAGTAACAATCAACATAATATTCATAAAATCAGACGACATGCAATCTTGATATAAATAAATTCACGACAATTCTATAAGTTGTTAAATTATATTTTAGTTCTCACTATTACCATTCACATTTTATTAATTAATTATTATTACTCAATAGGGTTCAATTATACGTAGTAAGCCCCAAATGAACATCTGGAAATTTCAGCATTCCCGTTCATCTCACGTTATTTTATACTCATAAAGTCGAACCTCATCTCACCCCTTACCTAAATTGAAGATTTCGTCAAATGACTGATTTTCTAATTTGTCGTGTCTTCTGCAACCGTCGTCTCTAACAATTCGTCAAGGTAATAGAACCATACAACCAAATAAAATTAAATAAATTATTTACTAAAATAGATAAGTAAAATTTGTACTACTTATAATATACCTAAAAATATCTTAAGATTGTATATATATATATATATATATGTGTGAGTGAGACACCGAATTAAAATACGTTATATATACTAATAACTCACACATATCAGTAAAGTATTTTTTCATAATATTGAAAGTATATTTACAATTGCTTATGTATATATTGAGAATAATTTAAAAGTAGGCAATCAAAAATCATATAAAAATTATGTTACCGAAGTCATGTTAAAATGCAGAATTAAATTAAAGCAAAATCATATAGCATAAAGCAGAATTATGTTACCGAAATCTAGATTCGTATAAAAATATATTGAGCAAATCTGTTACTTTAAAAAAAAATACAGAGGACAATTCATGCTACAAAACATACTTATAATTATAGTAACATAAATAATGTATAACTTTAATTACAGCTAATGGTACAACAGAACCCAATATTGTTAGAGATACCCATTGAATAATCTAAACTAGTTGGTAGAACAAGAAAATTCTCTCTAATACATTTGCAGGTGAAGATTTCATAATATACATATAGTGAAAGCAATTCAAAAAGGCAGATGAAAAATCAAAATATTTCAATAAAAATCCTAATAAACATATCAATAAACACGATAATGATAATGCTAAGTACTTAAAATTCACTGCCACAAAAATATTAATTTTCTGAATAGGAAATAGTATGTTAAATTCCAATAAGTTAGTTTAACACTGCTCAAGACTCGAGTCAAATGTTGACAATTAAAACAAGTAATTCAAGCATCTCTACATTCATATGCCATGTGACCCTGCTTACCACACCGGTGACATCAGATAGGAGTAGTTGGATCACCATTATTACCATCGTTGTTGCTCGAGACTTGACTCATGTTGTTACTATTTCTGTTATTAACTCCTCGTCCATTGGGGTTTTCTCTACCACTCCCATAACTATAACTGTTTCCATTTCCTTTCCCGTTACCACTACTAGCTCCTTTTTTAGCTGAAAAAATGTATTGTTGATAATTAAGACGACTTCCAGATTTACTAGGAGGAAAAAAGTAAGGTTTTTCTCTATTATGATGCATAGGCCTCTTGTCCTTCATGGTTCAAGTGTTTCGGTAATGTGCCTTCTCAGCACGACTATCCTCATCATAAATCCTACTCTTATTCACAAGGGTAGGAAAGTCACGGATCTCTTGCATTCCAACTTGTTTCTTGATCTCTGGTATGAGTCCTATTTCAAACTTGATGCACTTAGACTTTTCTCCTGCCTCTCTAACAAAGAGTGGATAGTACCTGGATAATTCCTCGAGCTTAGTAGCATACTCCTCTACTGACATATTCCCCTGTTCCAATTTAACAAATTCCATCTCCTTTCTATTACGGATATCTTCAGGGAAATACTTAATTAGAAACATGTTCCTAAATATAGCCCAAGTAATTGCAGTCCCTACATTATCTAAACATTGGCGCGCATTATCCCACAAATGTTCAAATTCCTCCGTCAACATAAAGGTACCAAGATGCACTTTCTAACCTTCGGCACATCTCAGTCATCTAAAAATTTTCTCAACTTCTTGCAACCACTTTTGAGCTCTATCAGGATTATAGTGACCTTCAAACGATGGAGGGTTAGCCTTATGGAATCGGTCCATCACCATGAATCCATTTATTTGCAAATTTCCTTGGCCACCACTGTAGCTAGTAGCTTGAGCAACAACTTGAGCAACAATTTGTGCAACTTGAGTAGTAGCTTGCACAGAGGCTTGTGCAATAGCTTGAGATTCAGCCAAAGCTTGGAGAGCCTGCACTGTAACTCCTGCCATGGACTCTAGAGCCTCAGCAATCGCAACATCATTCCTTCCAATAGCCATCACTACCTACATCAATCAGATAAGCCAATCGAATATAGTGAGACACATAGGGAAGTGAGAAACTAACTTAGTTCTACAACACTAACACAATAATGACCATAACGACAAAACACATAATAGAGTACACAAGAAAACATAGCGAACACATAACACATTTATGGTCTGATTGGACAAACCTGCTCTGATACCACTAATGTGACAACCTAATCCCCAAATAAAACAAATTTAATTTTTTCATATTTATAAAACTATGAACTTATTCAAATAACTATATGTACAAACTTCTAAACATATTTATTTATTATTAAGATAAAGAGTATCACATAATCCTAAACACGTCAAATATATTCAAGGGTTTTATCAAACTTAACAACTTGAAATCAGAATATCAGACAACAAAATCCTTTTTGAAGTACACATACTTACGTTTTAAATTAAGTGCAAATGTAGTCCTAACCCGATGTCACTATCAGAGTGGCAATTCCCAAAATAAAAAAATGCTCAAAATAACATCAACACAATGCATATAATAAGAGTCTCCAAGACATGATGGCTTCCGCCTCTCCGATGGTACTAGTCATCACTTGCAACTTACAACTTGTTTGCATCCATCGCAAACGCCAAACACAAACAACGAGGGATGAGTATCGAAATTATGTAACAATATAAAATACTTGAGGATAACATGCAAGCAATCAAATTATCACAACCTCAAAAGCAGTCAAGTGTATAATATCAACGATTTATCAAATTCATTCATAATAAAACAATCACAAGGATGAAATGCTATGCATATCCTATACTCTATACTTCATCATTTGGTACCATTCTACTCTGAAGTACTTGGTTAGGATGCTTAATACTATGCCACTACAAGAGAGGAAGGACAATTCATAAATGGCCAAGTCCTCATAGATCCCCTCAACTCTACCCGAGACACATATACGCGACGGTCGGGGTACTCTTGTGTTGCACGGTAGCTCCTGGCCTTAGGGAATAACCATCTAGAGGTACCCCAAAGGTCTATCGGTCTTACCTTACAGTTCGACTGTAGCCCTCCACGATCAGGCTCATTCAGTTGTACTTCCCTGAATCACTAGGTTTGTTAAACCCTCCATATATAATGACAAAATAGTTCTAACTCCAAAATGACAACTCAATATATTTCAGTTTGACTTCACAACATTCATCATTATATATGTATATCAATCAATCACAATAAAATTCAATATTTTGGTTTGCATTACTCACCATGCATCATCCAGTCTTGTCAATCACAAAATAAAAGATCAAACAGGTGGAACATTCAAGTAGCAAGAACACTTCAGTACATATCATTCATACAATAACAATCAAAATAATATTCATAAAATCAGACGACATGCAATCTTGATATAAATAAATTCACAGCAATTCTATAGGTTGCTAAATTATATATTAGTCCTCACTATTACCATTCACATTTAATTAATTAATTATTATTACTCAATAGGGCTCAACTGTACGTAGTAAGCCCCGAATGAACATCTGGAAATTTCAGCATTCACGTTCATCTCACGTTATTTTATACTCATAAAATCGAACCACATCTCATCCTTTACCTCAATTGAAGATTTCGCCAAATGACTGATATGCTAATTTGTCACGTCTTCATCGACCGTCGTCTCTATCAATTCATAAAGGTAATAGAACCATATAGCTAAATAAAATTAAATACATCATTTACTAAAATAGATAAATAAAATTTATACTACTTGTAATATACCTAAAAATATTTTAAGGTTGTGAATATATATATATATATACACACACATATGTGTATGTGTGTGAGACACTTAATTAAAATACGGTTATATATACTAATAACTCACACATATCAGTAAGGTATTTCTTTCATAATATTGAAAGTATATTTACAATTGGTTATATATATATTGAGAATAATTTAAAAGCATGCAATCAAAAATCGTGTAAAAATTATATTACAGAAGTCATGTTAAAATGCAGAATTAAATTAAAGCAGAATCACATAGCATACAGTAGAATTATATTACCGAAATCAAGAATCGTATAAAATTATATTGAGCAAGTCTGTTACTTTAATAAAAGTGCAAAAATTATATTGAGCCAGTCTGTTACTTTAATAAAAGTGCAAAGGACAATTCTTGCTACAAAACATACTTGTAATTATAATAACATAAAATAATGTATAATTTTAATTACTGCTAATGGTACAACAGAAACCCAACATTGTTAGAGATACCCATCGAATAATCTATACTAGTTGGCAGAACAAGAAAATTCTCTCTAATACATTGGCAGGTGAGGATTTCATAATATACATATAGTGAAAGCAATTAAAAAAGGCAGATGAAAAATCAAAATATTTCAATAAAAATCCTAATAAACATATCAATAAACATGGTAATGGTAATGCTAAGTACTTAGATTCATTGCCAATAAATTAGTTTAACACTGCTCAAAACTGAGTCAAATGTTACTAAACATCATGCAACATTCTTTGCAATACAAACTTTTATGGTTTTAAAATTTTAGCCTTCCATTATATCAATGTTGATGAAAAATCTAAAAGAAATAGTTGGTTAACTATTCATGGCCAAAATGATATTGTCTAAAGGTACATAATTCCAAATCCCATATTCAAGAATAAATATATGTTCCAAATCCCAATACACAACTTATTATCAAGGTCATCCAATGGTATGGGCAGCTGAGGCATTTAAGGTCTTTGAGTCGCAGTTGAATTTTCTAGAATCGATTTTACAATAAAGAAAGTACATCATTTGATTAAGAAAGAGAAAATTTTCTCTCTTAATACAATAATTTATATAGTTGACTATGATGTAAAGTCGATTGTCAAGAGAAAAAAAAGAAGCAAAAATATTCATGTTAAAATTTAGGTTTAATTGTAACTTTGATTTTCTTATTTTTAGCAATTCGCAAAATTGATACATTTATTTTGAAATCCGACAATTTTGGTCAATCTCTCAAATTTTTTACATAAAAAATGCTGATTTGATATATTTTAAATGATGTGACACACGGTCTTCTGTTACAAAAATTATTCATGTATTAATTAATTAAATTACAAAAGTTGATTCTATTTTATTTTTTGGAGATTGAGTTTATAAATTCTTCAAATAAACTCTTCTTTAATTTATGATCAAATCTTTATTAAATATTGTTAAAAAGTTCTTTCAATCTTCATTAAATGTTGATCAAATATTCTTCAATAAATATTGATCAAATATTCTTCAATAAATGTTGATCAAATATTTTTAGTAGTTTTTTGTCAACTCAGACACAAAACCAACTAAAAATGTACTTTTTAACATAATTAAAAAGGTAAAATTCTACTAGCGAGACTAAAACTGCAAATAAGTATTTAGAGTTTTTTTACAAAAAATTATCTCTATGAACAATAAATTTTGTCGTCCAAAGGTCTGGGCTACTAAGGCATTTAAGGTATTTGGGTCTCAAATGAATTTTCTATAGTCAATTTTACGAAGCAGAATGTACATCATTTGATTAAGAATGATAATTTTTTCTCCCTTAATACAACAATTTTTATAGTTGACTATAATGTAACATCGACTGTAGAGAGAGAAAAAAAAAAGAAGCAAAAATGTCCATGTTAAAATTTAGGTTTAATTGTAATTTTGGGCATCTTATTTTTAGCAATTTGCAAAATTGATACCTATTTTTTTAAATATGACAATTTTAGTCAATCGCTCTAAAAAATTTAACTAAAAAATGCTGATTTGATACATTTTAAATGATGACATACGATCACATGATTGAGAACACTTACATGCATAAATTATTCATATATTAATTAATTGAATTACAAAATTAAAAAATTTAAAAGATAAAAATAAAATTTTTAGAGGATTTTATTGCAATCTATTTGAAATTAATAATTCAACATCATCATATCATATGATACACCGTTTAAGTTATTACATTACTTCTTTTTGATTAAAAAAGTTGGACAAAAAAACTAGAAAAATTTAAAATATAAGATCAATTTTGTGAAAGAGTAAAAATAAGAAAATCAATCCTCCAATTAAACTTAAAATTTACTTAAGATCTTATTCACTCGTATATCAGCCCAATCAATAAGAGTATAACATTAATATAAAGTGTTGATATAATTTGATAATATTTGATGTGAAAAAGAAAATGGAAAAATAAATACAATAACATAATTGATCTCATCCTCAAAAGTAACTTTTAAATATCTCATACATAAAAAGATTAATGATTTAAATTCTTGTAAAATTTTAAATTTTTGCATTTAGTCTCATAAGAAGAACTGCATTGTTTAGCCCCACAATTATTATTTTTTGAATAATTTTACTCCTTGCTAGATAGAAATATATTTAATTATCCTTGAACTTTTAAATTTTGAATGATTTTTTACAAGAACGTTTAAAACATTATAAAAAGATTTTACATAAAAGTTTAGAAATTTTTAACTTAACATAAAACAGATTTGGTAAATTGATTTAATTCTAAAATAAGAAATTTGAAAAATCACATATATCAAATTAAATTTACTCAAATCTCCACAAATAAAAAAATAATTTTTATGTGTAGATTTTTTGTTTGACAATAAAAATCGTGTTCTATTAGCAAAGGAGAACCTTTTGGCTATAAATAGGTATAACTTGGATGCATAAAATTCCAAACAACCCGAAAGCAAAGAAAATAATCAACAAACATCATGGCCATAGTTCCTTCTTTTGTTAAACCTTATTTCCTAGTCCTTGCACTATTTCTATGTTTTGTTCCTCTACTTTGTTTGGACAGAATAGTCCAAGAAAGTGACATTTGTTCAAAACACCCAAATCCTTGGAATTGTAAAATTATTTTAAACTCAATACCAGGTGTATCAACCGATGGTGCAGATCTTCATAGCCTTTCATTAAGTCTCATTAATTCGGCTCATGTGAATGCTTTTGATACCCTCACACTTATTCACAATCTCATAAAGAACACTAGTGATTCTCAACTGATACAGCGTTATGCATCATGTAGTATGGATTATAATAATGTGTTATTTGCCCTTACAAATGCTAAAGATTCTTTCAATGCTGGGAATTTTCGTGACATGAATAATGATGGCTCAACCGTTGTTACAAATGTTAAAGATTGTGACTACAAGGCTCCAGATGCGTCTTCAACTCTCAACAATGAGTATTTGGAAGATGTTGCTTTTATCATTATGATTTTAGCTGATTTTTTGGGCGGCAAATATTTTGTTATTTAGTAGTTTTATTTTGCTTTGTATTTTCAGCCGGATCATTATGTGTGTTACAATAAGAAGTTTTTAATTAGAAGTCGTGTAATCAATTTATATTTGATTTAATTGGAGTTTTTGTTTCTTTATTTTTACAGATTCAATGGATTAGTCTTCTATTTTAAAAGATGATAATTTTAATTTCTTCATCATATCTTTGAACTAAAAATTGACTACACAACATATTTTGGGTTGATTGATAATAATAATAATAATAATAATAATAATAATATTGATACTTTTATAAATATTAGAACGAGGGATCAAAACTTTTATCTTTTAAAATACGGGGAACAATTTCGTGGATTAATAAAAATAGAGGACTATAACGGCAATTAAGTCATTACAGTTTTTATAAAAAAAAAAAAAAGATCTATAAACAATAAAAAGTGTCGTCCAAAGGTATGGGTAGCTGAGGCAATTAAGGTCTTCGTGTCGTAGTTGAATTTTCTATAATCGATTTGACAATGCAGAAAGTACATTATTTGATTAAGAAAGAGAAAATTTTCTCTCTATAATTTATATAGTTGACTATATTGTAAAGTCGATTGTCAAGAGAAAAAAAAAAGTAGCAAAAAATTAATGTTAAAATTTAGGTTTAATTGTAACTTTGATTTTATTCTTTTTAGCAATTCGCAAAATTGATATGTTTATTTTGAAATCTGATAATTTTGATCAATCTCTCAAATTTTTTACCTAAAAAATGCTTATTTGATATATTTTAAATGATGTGACACGCGATCTTTTGATACATAAATTATTCATGTATTAATTAATTAAATTACAAAAATTGATTCTATTTTATTTTGTGTAGATTGAGTTTGTAAATTTTTCAAATAAACTCTTCTTCAATTTAAGATCAAATCTTTATTAAATATTGATAAAAAATTCTTTAAATCTTTATTAAATGTTGATCAAATATTTTTCAAATTTTCATTAAATGTGTATCAAACATTATTCAAGTCTTTATTAAATGTTGATAAAATATTCTTCAAATCATGAGTAATGTTGATCAAATATTCTTTGAATCTTCATTAAATATTGACCATATCTTGTTTTCAACTTGGTCAAAGATTTTCTTCAATTATATATATGAATTAAATCTTATTTATATTTTTATCAACTATAAACTTGAATCAAATCTTATTTTAAATTTTTATCAATTAAAATTTGAAATCAAATTTTATTTTAGATTTTTATCAATTATAATTTGAAATAAAATCCTATTTTAGATTTTCTTCAATTAGACGAATATTCTTTCATACTCTTTGAAATAAAATATATTATTGTCATAAAATACTTTTGTTAACATCAAAACTCTAAATGTAAAACCAATTTGATTCCAACAATTTCACGGTTGATTTTCAAATTGTTGTTAACTGAATAGTTTTTTATATATAATTTTCTACTATTATAATTATTGATATATAACAATAATTCGTTGCCTTAGTAGTATATATAGTTTTACTCTAACATAATAACATCTTCATCTTATTTGAGGATAACTAATACTATATACGAGAAAGAAAATAAATAAACAATGACAAGCCAAATTTAATTTTTCTACTTTTTATTTGTTTTTGTTTGTTTGAACATCAAAAATGAACTCATTGTTTGCATGCATTTTGTGTATTAAGTATATGTTACAATTTCTTGCTTTATTTTTATAATTTTCAAAAAATAATATGTAATATTTTTTTAAAAGTGTTTTGAATAGATGTAAGAGATTTTGTCGGTTGTATTAGCAAGCTAAATTACATATATTACATGTTTTATTTAATAAAATAGTGAGTTAAATAATAATCCATATAATAACAATAACAAAGAAAACAGTAGGATACTATTATTATATTACTTTTAGTTAATATAAATACAACAATATAGGATAATAGTTAAAAATTTAAGAACAATAAAATTATTTTATTTTTATTTTACCTTAATATTTATTATTATTTACTTTTAACAAAAACAGTTATGGATCGAAGATAGATGAATGCTAATTGTTTGAGTGAAATGTATGTGTGGAGAAATATTTACAATTTGCTTAAAAAAACTTCCTAAAAATGAAGGAATGTTTTATTATCCTTGTGTTAATGTTTAAATGAAAACAAGTTACATTTTCAAGAAATAAGAAATCATCTTATTTATTATGAAATTTAACAAAGTTTTACAAAACGGATATGACATGATGATTTGTTAGACATGACAAATGTATGAGTGTGACTACTATGTCATGTTATATATGTTGAACATTGTAACAAAGTTGATTCATGGATGCAAGTACGCAACTTTTTACAAGCTGTTATTGATTGTGTTTTTATATATTCGTGTGATAAAAAATTATAAGTTGTTATTGATTGTATTTTTTAATGTTCGTATGAGAAAAAATTAGGATTCAACTGATATTGATTGGTTTTTTAGTTCAGATATTTGATGACTCAAGATCATGCGGATCAAATAAAAGAAGTTCGAATATTGTGTAAATTTTTTTTTTGAATTAATTGAAGATAATGACATTGCTAATATATGTGTATTCAATATTGCTTAATTGTGATTTTGTAATTTTATTAATTCTCATCTATTTTTTTCTTCTTCTTGTCGAAATTAGTTAGAAATTGGAGACATATTCTTTGTACTCTATATTTCTTACACAAACATATGATATTGTATATTTTGATAATTAGATGATTAAATAAAATTGTTGTCGCAAGTACAAAAATCTTGTTTGAAATTTGATATGAAATATTGTATATATGTATGGTTCGGGAGCATAAAAACAAAATGAGAAATAAGTGAGGTAAAAAAAATAACTATTTTAACTCTATTAAGTCAGTTGATCAAAAGATCCGATTTAAAGAGATGATTTATTGAAATGAAACTATGACATTTAAGTTGGTTAAACTGAATTCACTTAATGGGATGAAGCTCTATTAAGCAGTTCATAAAACGAGTTAAAAAGCCACATGTTTTTTTAGGGTTTAGGGTTTAGAGTTTAAAATATTAGATCAATTTTGTGAAAGAGTAAAAATAAGAAAATCAATCCTCCAATTAAACTTAAAATTTACTTAAGATCTTATTCACTCGTATATCAGCCCAATCAATAAGAGTATAACATTAATATAAAGTGTCGATATAATTTGATAATATTTGATGTGAAAAAGAAAATGGAAAAATAAATACAATAACATAATTGATCTCATCCTCAAAAGTAACTTTTAAATATCTCATACATAAAAAGATTAATGATTTAAATCCTTGTAAAATTTTAAATTTTTGCATTTAGTCTCATAAGAAGAACTGCAATGTTTAGCCCTACAATTATTATTTTTTGAATAATTTTACTCCTTGTTTGATAGAAATATATTTAATTATCCTTGAACTTTTAAATTTTGAATGATTTTTTATAAGAACGTTTAAAACATTATAAAAAGATTTTACATAAAAGTTTAGAAATTTTTAACTTAACATAAAACAGATTTGGTAAATTGATTTAATTCTAAAATAAGAAATTTGAAAAATCACATTTATCAAATTAAATTTACTCAAATCTCCACAAATAAAAAATAATAATTACTTTTATAAACAATGAGTTAATCAATAACCAATAAAAGTAGAACGAGGGATCAAAACTATTTACTTTTATAAACAATGAGTTAATCAATAAACAATAAAAGTAGAACGAGTTTGACAATGATAATAATATTAATAATGTTGATATTTTTATAAAAATTAGAACGAGGGATCAAAACTTTTATCTTTTAAAATACGAGGACCAATTTCGTGGATTGATAAAAATAGAGGGACTAAAAGTCTCATACTCAAGACATTGAAATTTAAATTTGTCATTTCTATCAAAATCTCTCTCTCACACGCACGCACGCACACACATGCACACACACACACATATATATATATATATATATATATATATATATTTCTAACAATATTTTGACAATAAATTTAGGTGTTCTTCCACTTTTTATTTTTTATAATAAGAGAGCAACTATAGTTAAATTAAAATATTAGTTGCAATCATTTTTACTCCTATTAAAATAACACCTATTTTGTCTTGCCATTTTAATTATGTTTTTTACTTTGTGTTCTACATTTTGTGCCATCATTTGAATGTACCAACTTAGACCAATTTCATGTTCAATCATTTTAAAATTATAATTACATAACAACACGGATAAAAAAAAGTATGGCTAATCTAATTTTATGATAGATAATTGCATATATTAATAATTATTAAAATACTTTTAAGATTTTTAATACTAAATATAATTTATGGACTTTGTTTGTAGGATGTATTTACTATGGATTTATTTGAAAAATTATTATTGAGTTTTATGCATCATAATCACACATTTGAGAGAATGATTTATTTTTTAGGTGAGTATTTGAGAGAGTGATGAATGTTTAACAACTAATATTTCTTTAAAATAATGCAATAATTAGAAAGATGTAAATTTCAATATATTATTGATTAACATATTAATTTTAACAGATTAT
>JBBPBS010000276.1:22498267-22508460 GCA_037974835.1 Cicer judaicum | reverse complement strand
ATTTTAATAATTTTTTATTAGTTTCAAATTTAATTCATTTATTAAAATATAAATAAAATTTTAACAATAATAATTCAATGAATAAAATTTAATATATGGATTAATTTTAATCACAATCTCCAAAATAATTTACATATTCTCAAATGTGTGTATATAAATTCATATATAATAATTTACAAAATTTTAAAAATACTCTAGAAAAAAAAGTATGGCTAATCTATTTTATTTTTTTATTTTTTTAACAATGAATAAAGTCACAATATACTGAACTATAACTTGAGAAATTACAAATTATTTTAATCAAATTCACATAAAATATTTTAGATAATTTAAAATTGACAAGGAAATGTCCCATAATTACAAATAATTAGATGATACTACACAGACATTTGACATGCTAATACGTGAGTTTAAATCAGGACTTTTTTTTCTATAGTGTATGTGAGTTTTGCAATTAAATTCTTTAGAAGAAAAAGAAATAGTAAGAAAACCATATTGTATATTACTTGAATAGTGATAATCATCCAATTAAAATGTAGGAAATCTGAAATACATGTCTTACATTAAGATAATAATTTTAATGTGTAAACAGTCAAAAAAAAAAAAAAAAATCTTAAAGTGTAAATTCTTTTATATGGAAAAGCTTAGCATGCCAAATCTCCTCTTAATGTGTAAATATTCCTTTATATGAGCATGCATGAATGAAAAACTTAGTGTGACACTCTAAATCCTAAAATAACATTTATTTGAACAAAACTTGTAGTGGATAAAGAAAATTAGTTCAAGAAAATAAAAACTTGTTTGATCTAATTTAGGATATCACATTTCTCTAAATACACATGTAACAATTAAACAATCCAATCTCAATGAACTTGATTTAACTAGAATTTCTTGATTTAATTTCCAAGACTTATTGGTACTAAGGTTTTCATATAAAAAGTCATTTGTAATTACATAAGTAAAATACACATTACAACTCTTAATTTCTAGTATCACCTATCAGAGCGGGGTTTCTCCCAAATTTGAACTTCAAGACTGATTAACCTATAAAAATTGCGATTGCGCAAACGCAGGGCCAAGTCAGTCAAACACAAATAACGAATGAATTGAGTTTTAAAATCATGTTAATAGTATAATACATGTAAGAAAAACACACAATTAATTATAAATAAATTGTATCATTACACAAATATTCTTCAAGAAAATACATCACATTATATAGTCAAAATCAAAGAAAATTATTACATTTCACTATAACATCAAATCATCTAAGAAATTATCATCGCACACAATACATATCAAACACAACAAACAATCACACGAAAATGCAATGTTATGCATGAGCTTAGACTCTACTTCCCAATGTGGTATCATTCTAACTTTGAAGAACTTGGTTAGGAGGCTTGATACTATGCCACCATCTCGGTGGACGGACAATTCAAGGTAAACGTGTGTAACATGGTAGCTCCCGACATTTGAAGTGATACCACCAAGTCACCTAGGAATTCCCCACGTGAATACCTCCAAGTTCTAACAATCTTGCCTTAAGGATCAACAGTAAACTGCCACGATCAAATTCAATTCAGTTGCACTTCCCCAAAATCACTAGGTTTGTTAGACCCTACTTATATGATGACAGAATAATCTCCACTTCACAAATTCTCAATATTTATTTTCTCCCCTCGTTGGCCTATGATACTCCATTTAGACCGTCATCTCAAACACAAATTGGAATCATCATTATTTCATCTATTATGAGGTTACTTCAATATACTCATCACAATATTATAACATCACTAATCATGCATAATCATGGTCATCATATAAACTCATTACAAATTTATAACATCACTATTATCAATCAAAAACCACCATTATCATGACATAAAATTATCACAAATTTATATCATAAATTACACATCATCATAAAATAAACTTACATCATACAATGCATTCTTATTTTATTATCACTTCACATAAACTTATCTAATCAAACATATGCACCAAATTCATTTGAAATCAAATATAACAATAATATCAAATACCACATTTTAGTTCTTCATTAATCCCTTGTATGGTCTTTAACTGTTTCTTTGTTGTGAATCGTTGGCTCATCGACTTGTGGTAGCTGCAACTCCTCATTGATCTTATCATCACTTGCTAATGTTTCATTTTTATCTTCTTCAACTTGCTCTCTTGATGACACCTGTTGAGTTTACAACATCAACATGCATATTGCAAATGTATTAGCTAATTAGCACACAATTTTTGTATCTTTTAATGATGAAAAATAAATCTCACCATCGTTATTTAACTTGTCTTGTTGTTCCATCCTGCAGATTTCTTCATTGTTCATGTTTCTAAGGATATTTGTTTCTTCAATGGAATTCTCTATGTGATTTGTATCCTCCTGGTCAATATCATACAAAATGTAACCAAAAAATAAACAAAATTTGATGACAATGTTAAACCAATTGTACCTAACAGAACAACTACAATATCTTTCTATTATGATTAAAGTTATTTCTATTATGATTGAAGTATAGGATTGCATATTACACCATTTGTTTTTATGAATAATACCTGGTCAACATTATGTGATTCATCAGTTATATAATCCACCAAAGGCTGACTATTTTGAGGCATGGTGTCATGTGGAAGTTAATCTTATGATTATCATGTATTGGAACGTATAAGATATACCATACCTTGACATAATGAATTACAATTGAGTTGAATATAGTAAATGTAACACCCCGATTTTTAAAGCGAGGGTGTATTTTTTTTTCCAAAAGATATTAAAATAAAACAGAGAAACAAATCAGGAAAATACCTTTGGATAAATGTTTAAGTCAATATAATTGATACGCAGCGGAATAGTTCTCTTGAAATATAAATCCAAAGTATTTACACAACAACAAATGGTACATGGAACCCATTCAAATAAGATGTCATACTGACAATATTAGTAAAGGTACAGTTTTCCAGTTCAAAATAACGTAATCCAAAAGAAAGACATTTGTTCCCTCTATGTCATCCTAATCTGATCATTCTACAAAAAAACTATAGTTATACACCCTGAGTGATCTCCACGCTCCTCGTAAGATCCTCCTAACATAGCTCCAGTCATGCATTCCCATCCATAGGGTACGAACTGGTCGAATTGTCCTGGCTCTCATCTGAGGGAAAAGCCCAGATTTCCACAATTAACACATAACATTTCAGTTTTTAAATGCACAAAATAACCTTTCAACTTAGCATGCACCTAAAAAGGGTTTTCCATATGCTAAAAGTTCATATAATACTTGCCAAATAAAAATGAAATCAAAATAAAGTTCTCAATCCATCAAGTAATACATAACTAACCAAAACATTGATAAATCAATTGAGCAATCGATTATCTAACTCAAAATAAGAATTTCCACTAAGCAAATCGATTGGGAAATCGATTTCCTGAAGGTTTTAGTGAAAACTGAACTCTGGGCTTAAATCAATCGATTGGGAAATCGGTTGAATGAAGAACTGAGCCCCTGTGTTAAAGCCTATCGATTTCCAAATCGATTTTGTCAATTTGGCTGAGTTCCTGTCTTGGCCAAATCGATTGTTTCAATATATTTTCAAGATTCAAGGAAACAAGAAACATACCAATCGATTGCCAAATCGATTTCTTAAATGGTTTTGAAAAACAGATTTCAAAATCGATTGGCAAATAGATTTTGTCAAATTAGCGAAGTCCCTATAACTCATCAAATCGATTGGGAAATCGATTTCCATGCCTATTCTTCCAAAAATACATAAACTTCAAAATAGTTTTACAATCCATCACACTTACACACGATAATCAATACACATCACTAAGCCATTCCAACACAATTACCACGCCAACCTCAGTTTCGAAATAGTTTTACAATTAGTCACACTTACACACAATATCAATACATAACACTTAATCATAACTTGATTCAAACACGACTCGTGTGCCAAGCACCCTAATGCAATGCGTATATGCCAAAATGCATGGACTCGGAATTCCAAACCAAAACCCTCCTCGAAGGGCCGTAAATCATAATTGTACCGCCTATCATGGGCCGAAGTACCAATTACCGAGGTGCCACCTATCACGGGTCTGCACGATTTACTAAAAAGCGTAAACCATAAACGTACTGCCTATCACGGACCCGTACCGTTTACCAAGGTGCCACCTATCACAGGTCTGCACAGTTTACTAAAAAGAACGTAAATTGTAAATGTACCGCCTATCACAGGCGAAAGTACTATTTACCAAGGTGCCACCTATCACGGGTCTGCACAATTTACAAAAAACCGTAAATCGTAAATGTACTGCCTATCACAAGCCAAAATACTATTTACCAAGGTGCCACCTATCACGGGTCTGCACAATTTACAAAAACGTAAATCATAAATGTACCGCCTATCACAGGCCAAAGTACTATTTATCAGGGTGCCACATATCACGGGTCTGCACCATTTACAAAAAGCATGAAAATGCATGAGCATATACTGACTCCATCCACAACAATCATTAAGTAAATGCAGATATTAAAAGATTCCCCATTTTTAACACTCATTTAACTTAAACAATTTTCCCAATAACATTAAGTAAACAAGTCATTAAGAGATTCCCCATTCTTAATACTCATTTAACTTAAACTATTTTTCCAAAACAAACATTAAGTAAACAAGACATTAAGAGATTCCCCATTCTTAATACTTATTTAACTTAAACGATTTTCACAACAAACATTAAGCAACATAAATATTAAGAGATTTCCCATTCTTAATACTCTTTTAACTTAAACGATTTTCCAAAACAAACATTAAGTAACAGAAATATTAAGAGATTCCCCATTCTTAATACCCTTTTAACTTAAACGATTTTCCAAAACAAACATTAAGTAAACAAGACATTAAGAGATTCCTCAATCTTAATACTCGTTTGACTTAATCGATTTTCACAAACACACATTAAGTAAACAAGACATTAAGAGATTCCCCATTCTTAATACTCGTTTAACTCTAACGGTTTTCAAATTCCACACAAAACAAACTCAAACATATTATCAAATCCAATCCACAATTCACACCAAATCACATCAATTCATAAGCATCAATTATAAACACAAATCATCACAACATAACACTCAAATATATCAAATTTCATTTACTCAAAATCATACACAAATGAATTAAATTCATTTTCCACGAAACATCCATCAATATTGCCAAAACCTAACTCTCAGATTTTACCCAAAAGGCCTTAGATTCATTTTTCCCCAAATCAACACTCTAACCCTAACAAAATTCTTTTCCACACAATCACAAATAAGTCCCTAAATGCAAACGAGAAGTTTGGAAGGAGCCCTTACCTTCACATTAGCTTTCACGTTCGATTACGGTACCGCGTGTAAATCCGGTAAATCTCCGCTCGCAATGTCGCTTCCAAAGTTGGTTCCCTAGCACCGTAGCGTGGTAGTGAGCAACTTTCCCTTCTATCTCTTCGCGAAACGAAGCTTAGATCTATTTGAAGCGAGGAGGTTTGTGTGTTTGACGGTTTTGAAATCCCTAACTCCGTTTTCGAATCCGGGAGGAAGGAAGAAGCTGGAAACTTGATCTTTCTCACCCACTAGCCTTGGGTTTCAATTTTCGAACTTAAAGGAAGCAAGGAAAACGAAAATGGAAGAAGGATGAAAATGGAGGTTTTCACGCGAGCGCAGGGAGGGAGAGGAAGAAGTTTCTTGTTTTCTTTCCTTTGTTTTTCTTTTCTTTCTTTTTCCTTCTTTCCTTTTTATATCATTTTCTTTTCTCCCCAAACAAATATATACATATAGATATTTATATATATATTTTAATTACTTTTAACAAATATCTCAAAAAATCTAGATATTTGTTAAATTACCATTTCACCCATAATGCATTAAATTCTTCGTAAAAGATTCACCACAATTAATTTAATTTATTCATCAACGAGTAATTCTAATTGGGCATCAAAATATATTTTTGGGTATTTAAGCTCACAAAATATTGATAACTTGGCTAAAAGCCTCCGAGTTCAATACCCAAAATATACTAAAATACATAAGGTGTAATTTAAAATTATGGGTCTTACAGTAAAGGTTGTTTAAGATAGAAGGCAGACAACAACATGAGATCCATCTTAATTTATGATCACAATAGTAATTTTTCTTCATAAAAAAAAAAAAAGAGAGAAGAAGATAAAAAAGAGATCAACGATATCAGGTTCAAGATGAACGTATAGATGTTCTTCTTATTCATGATTTGAACGATCATATCCAATAAAAATAATAATAATAAAAGCCAACATATTCATTCATGATATTTCATAAATTTAAAGCCAAGAAAACGACTCACATCTTGAAGCTCGGAAAAAGTCTCGCACTTGAAGCCGAGACAATGACTCGTATCTTGATATTGGGAAAATGACTTGCACCCAAAGATGAGAAAACAAACCGTATATTGAAGTCGAGAAAATGACTCACACCTAAAGTCAAGAATGAGTTCTTAAAATCTTAAATTTAAAACTAAAATTCTAACACTAATGAGTTTTTAAAATCTAAAACGACTAACACTAATGAATTCTTAAAATTAAAAACTCTAACAACAAGTTAAACTCTAATGAGTTCATAATATCATAATCAGTAAATCAATCATTTCAAATAAATATTCCAAATATCCATATCAACCCCCTCTAAACCAATATAATAATAGATCTTTTTTATTTTCTTAAAAATAACACATAAGAAAATATGGTGTAAATTTTCAGTTATTTTTAACATTAAATAAAATCAATGGTATAGAATTATTGTTATTTTATCAATCAACAAAAATTCAATCAATTTAATTTCTTTAATATAATCAAGAGTAATTTTATTTTTTAAAATAAGTGAACTTTAACTTCTTCAAAATGTTTTTTTTTTTAAATTCTAAGTTCTACCAAACTCTATATTCACAAATATTATTAATAATATGAATTTTCTAATGTTTCAGAACTACTAATAACATTCTAAATTGATTTCGTTAACAAGATCAAAACTTTAATTGTCATATTACCACCTCAAAGGCAAGGTTTATCAATAAACAATTAGTATTACCTCCACTAAAATAATAGTTTCAAACATATAGTTAGTCAATACAAAAAAAAATATTTTTAATTATCCATTATAACAAAAAAGCAAAAAATCAAAATTAGAACCACAAGCCACAAGTTCGATCAAAAGGTAATTAAATTAATAATGTCAACAATTCAAATTAACTCAAATTTCAACAAACACGCAACACAACCAGAACGAGCAAACAATTAACATTAACAATTATCTTAAAAGATAAGAGAATCCACAATTCAAATTTTTATTAAACTCTAATTTATGCAAATTTAGTGTTGAATTGCTTAGGCCTTTAGCCCAATTTTTATTTTATGAATTAAGTACCAAAATTTTATTTTGTTAGAGTTAGTAATATGTTTAATATATATATATATATATATATATATTGAGAACCAATTAAAATTATTTATTAGAGTATAATTTAATTAAGTAACGAAAAAATTTATGTCCGAACAAAATTTTAAAATGTCACTTGTTGATAAATTCACTTGTCAATTGAGTTGTGACGAGAATAAATATTTTTATTAAATTAGATTGAGAAATGAGTAATGTGATGGTGATAGAGTGCTTAGATGTTATAATGATGATTTTAAAAATATATATGAATATTTAATTATTAAATATATATAGCTATATATATAGTTTTGGTTTAAAAAAAAAATGGGAATATAGCTTTATAAGAAAGCCACTGAACCCATCTTCATGCCATTCATTTCTTTTCTTAGAAATAAAAAACAAAGATAGAGAAAAAGATATTGGTAGTTAGGGATGAGAATATGTTAGGCCGCCCGTGAGAAGCCTATGGTATGGTCTACTTATGGTCTATTTAATAAAAATGTTAGGTTCAGTCTGTTTTTAAAGGCTATTTATTTAAATAGGTCAGGTTCAGGCTTATAAAAAAGTTTATTAGGCATGACAGGTCGGCCTATATGTATTTTATTATTTATTAATATTATTTTTTATTATTATATTAATAATATTATTTCCAATTTTAAATTCTATCAATTAGTCATTCACTCATTAATCATTCCATATTCAATAGTCATTCCATATTCGGTAGCGATTCTATATTTGGTAGTCGTTTCATATTTGGTAACCGTTCAATTATTCAATCACTCAGTAGTCCTTACATATTTGTTTAAGAGATAATAATGGGTGCGTTTGTTTTAGAAAAAAAAATCTATTATTTGAAATCAAATATTATTTTTTAGGTTTTAAAGGATGTTTATTTCAGATTTTTTAAAAATTATTTTGTTAGAAAAATTATTTTTTGTTTAATATATATAGATATGTACATTGATATTGGTATATGGAGAACATTATGTGGTATTAGTAGAATAGTTAAATATTTTAATGTGAATAAGACTTTTAAAAAGTCTTCCAGGCCATGTCACGACTTTTAAAAAGGTCATGCTTAGGCTGAAAAAATAAATCGTAGGCCAGACTCAAACCTTTCAAAGTCTGGTCTGGTCTATTCTTACCCTATTGGTAGTTTAAGAAAAAGAAAACAAACACTATTTTTACACCTAGATCTAAGCTTCCATTCAAGAAGTGTTACGAAGAAAAATTACTCCTCTCTACAAGGTGGTGATTGTGAGCTAATTTATTTGAGGTGAGACACTTACTTACTTCCTTTTTTCTTTCTAAATTCGTAGAACTTTATACGGTGGAGGGTGATGAGTGAAATTTTTGAGTTCTTAACAAATCATTTGTTGTTGTTGTGTTGTTGTTGTTATCAATGTTGTTGATGATTTTTGGTTAGTAATGGTTAGAAAAACAAATTGATTTTTGATGTGTTTGAGTTACGTAATGAGTTAATTTTAAATAAATGAGTTTGAACTGAAGTTGCAATTTTAGAGAAAAAAAAATTAAAGTTGTTAAAGTAGTGAAAAATTCAAATTTTAACTAAGTTAAAGAGTTTAAGCAAAAAATTAGATTGAAATTAAAATGTTTAGAGGTTAAAATATTACTTTATTAACTCTTTTAAGCAAATAACTTTAATTTTTTTTAGTTTATACATTTCCAAGAATAGTGGTTATGATTGATGATTAAGAATGTATACATATGATTAATAAATTTTTGAACTTGTGATTAAAAGAAAATTAGTGAATTGTGGTTTCAAGCTTGTATATGTATACTCCCGATTTTTAGAAAAGTTTGCATGATTTTAATTAAAGTTTCAAGTTTTGATAAGTAAATGTTAAAGTCTTGAGTTATAAATTCTTTTTTTTTTTTGTAAATATTTCAAGTTTCATGAATTAAAATACAAACTTTGTTGAAAAATATACATTTTGAAAAGGATGAAAATATTTCAAAGAGTTAGAACTTTGAAACTAGAAAAAAAAATTCATTGATCATTGTAGTTATTTAAAATAATGTTGTTGATCATTGTAGTTTTTAGTCTTTAAAACAATGTTGTTTATCAAACTTGTTATTTGAGAAAATAAAAATGAATTATGGCAAATTTTAGGAAAATTTGCGGTTGTGTGAAATTTTTTGAGAAAAATCATTTAAAACATTTTAAAATTTTTTTAGTGAATTCACTGAAAAATTAAAGGATGTTAATTTCTAAAAATATATTAATAACACTATTAGTCCTTAATCATTGTAAACTATTTTAATAAAATACTAGATTATGGCCCGCGCGTTGTGCGAATATTTATAAGTTTTATAAGTATTATTTTATAATATTACTTTATTGATTTGTAATAATAGAATATGATAAGGAAAATTAAAATGAGGGAAAATTATGTTTATCAAAATCATCTAATTTAATTTTTAAAATATTTTATAAAATTCATATGAAAACTTATTATATAGAATAATTGTTTGACTCATTTTACTTTGATTGTTAATTTATTTTTCAACATATAATGGTACTTGTATTTGTTTGATGAAATAAAATGTAAAATACAAACCCAAAAATAAGATGTAAAAATTTTAAAATATGATTGACTATTTAATATTTTTTATTTAAAAAAAATGTTAATGTTGAATTATATTGTAGCGTAGTCTAAATTTATTTGTTTTATTAGTATTATGTTTTAATTG
>JBBPBS010000276.1:22453909-22497493 GCA_037974835.1 Cicer judaicum | reverse complement strand
GAATAATATAAATTATTATAAAATAATTTATATACTTATAATAAAATAACTTATAAAATAATTTGATAATAATATAAATTATAAATTATTATCAAATTGTAAAATAATTTATAAATTTATTATAAATAATTATAAAATAATTTTCAAATAATATTATCATATAAATTTTTTAGGAAATGTAAAGTTAATTAATGCAGAAAAAAAATCGTATTGAGTAGTAATGTAGATTTAATGTGAAAGATTTAAGCAAATTTAATGAATAATAATATGACGTTATAAAATAATAATGTAGAATTAATTTAAAAATTTTGAGTAAAAGTTAAGAAATAATACTTAAATAGGAGATATAATATAAAATAGTGAATGATGTATATAATTTAGAGAAAAACAATTTAGTAACTGAGTAGAAGCTCTATGGAGACGTACACGTAAGCTTTCCAGCCTACGTGGGAAATGTTTGCATACGTGGAGAAAATAGTGTGAGGTAGCAGTAACAAATGGCTTGTAAGGTAATTAAAGTTTCAGGGATTAATTTGACTAAGTCAAACACTATTTGATTGAAGGTGTCAGCACGAGCGAGATTTTTCACTATGTTTGATTGTGGTAGTGATAACTTTTGAAAAAGCTATAACTAACATAAGCGTTCCTTCCAAATTTTTAGTTTACACATAGGGACCTTATATGTGTAATTGTTGTATGATGCATTCTTGTGTAATAATAAGTGTTGCTACATGTTATGAATTTTATTGAGGAGAATATGTCTTGAGTATGCTATGTGAAAAGTATGAAAAATGATTAGTGTGTAATGAGTATTAAAATGGAAGTCTTTTAATAGCAACATTTACATAATGATTGTTGTGAAAGACTCATAATATGCTCATGCATTTCTTAATTAGTGGTGACTGTGATGGGCCGCGATATGGTTCCTCGAGTTTATTGGTTCATCTTATTCTTACGAGGATTTATTTTTTGTGTAGGTCTGTCATAGACTACACTCTAGTAAATTGTGTTGATCTAAGATAGGTGGCACATCGGCAATCAGTACTGGTCTTTGAGATGTGGTACATTTATGATTTACATCTCTTAAAGGGGTTTGGAAATTTCATAATCATGTGCATTGGCATATAAACATTGCATTAGGGTGTTTGGCAATCGAGTCATGTTTGTAATATATGATATTTGTATATACATACTTTGTTATTATTTTTTATCATGTCGTAATTGCTAAGTGTTATTGCTTGTCTTAATAACATAATTGTTAAATATTATTTGTTAATTTCAGTTGGTGACCTTTTACATTATTTTGTAAATTGGGTTTTTCCCTTGGATGATACTCGAGTTCGTTCCACCAACTATTACCTTGACAACGGAAACGTCATTAAACTTCCCTAACCGACATTCGTTGATTGCTTGGTTATATCTCGTGGGGAAAATTAGGAAAGCTGAGGTAGTATATCTCGTGGACCTCACTCACGAGATGATCGATTATCTGGTACCCTCAAAATTGGTGCTCGGGATGAATCGAGCATGGGAAGATGCAGAGGATGCCTTAGTTAGAGTTGCGGCGGAGGTCACCGTAGGAGCTGGGGATACAATGGTTGGGTCGGGGAATGGTGGGAAGGATAAGGGGTCGATGCTAGTGGGAAGAGATATTGCAAGACCGTATAGGTGGGTCGAGCCATAACTTCCACTTTCGATGAATGATCCATTACCGATTGTCACTGAAGTAGTGGACTATTTTGAGATTCCAGCGTAAATGAAGCCACATATCTCGTGGGTGGATCTGACTTCTTAGGAGACTGATACTTATATGGTTGATGAGAAGGAAGTTACTTCGAACAGAGATACTGCAACAGATGGGACTTCTACAGAGTGTGGAAGTCCACCCTTGTTACTGAAGTTATTAGTGGATGATCAGATTAGTTTTTGGTTGTATAGGGTGTTAGTGTTGTTGTGGTTGTACTTATTTTGTTTTGGGATGACTGTATCTATGGCATAACTTGACTGATGAATTTTTGGTGGGTCCATGTTTCATATTATTGACATGACCATGGGGGGATATCATTCTTGGAGCAGTATTTTTGTGCAGATGTCTGCCGAGAATACCCCAGGGGTATGCGAGATTCCTGATAGGTTTCACATCCCTGATGTATTTTTTATTTGTATATTTTGGATTATTGTTCCGAAAACTATTTTAGCTTATTTGTATGATGTAATTATTTATGACTTTTGTCATTTTGTGTTACGACGTACTATTTTATTAAGTGGTTTTTTTTTTATAAAAATAATGCATTCACGCTGTTAAATATTAGGGCGTTACATTGTGGTATCAGAGCTTATGTTAGATTTTAGGTTGGCTTGTAGGTTGAGAGTCGATATCTGATCATGCATCAAGATAAGTTGTTTGAGTTGTCAGGTCTTTTGTAGTTTTTTGTGCTGATGTATTGGAATTCTTCTTAGTGGTGTTAAGATTTCTACTTGATGCCTCTAAGAAGGAACAACACTGCAAGAGTCAACGTCAACAAGGACGATCGAATGACTGAAGTAATGAATAACATGGTTGCTTCTATTACTGCAGAGACAGCTGCAAAGACTCTTCGGGATCTGGAGAAGAGGGAAAAAGATATTTGTGTTGTTGAGTCAAGGGGATTGGAAGATTTTCTTCGTCACAATCCTCCAAAGTTTAGGGGTAATGAGAATCCAGAAAAAGCCGACCATTGGATTCAGAAAGTGGAACAGATCTTCGAAATGATTAATTGTCAAGAAGGGGTGAAGGTCAACTATGCTACGTATCTGCTACTTGTGACACCCTAAATCCCAAAATAATATATATAATAATTTATATCATATTCCTATAAAATTTGCAGCGGATAAATAAAAATATATTTCCAAGAAAATAAAAACTTTATATTTAATTTAGGATATCACGTTTCTCAAAAATAGAAATAAAAACACTTTAAATTTATTTTATCCATTAAAATAGTGCAATCTCGATAACCTTGATTTAAGTATAATTACTTGATTTAATTCTAAAAACTTACTAGTACTTCTAAGGTTTTCATACAAAAATTTGATTCAAATTAAATAAGTAAAATACAAATTAAAACCCTTATTCCCAGTATCACCTATCAAAGCGGGGTTCCTCCCAAACTTGAACTTCAAGACTCATTAACCTGTAATAACTACGATTTTGCAAACGCAGGGCCCAACCAGTCAAACACAAACAATGAAGGAGGTGAGTTTTGAAATTATGATGACAATATAATACAAATAAGAAGAATATGCAAACAATCATAATAGGACCGTATCATTACACAAATATTCCATTAAGAAAATATCACATTCAAGTGTCAAAATCACTGAAGGAAAATCAATAGATTTTATTGTAACATCAAATTGTCTAAGAGAAATTATCACCACACATGATACATATTTTGGAGGGTTAGATTTGAGAAACAAATGCCATGTTTAAGCAAACATCTTGTAATTTTAACCTTGTTGTGACTCCTTTATTGATATCACCTATGATGTTATCAAATGGGTGATATCTATGGGTTCTCCATTCTTTAGGAAGATCATCATTTGGCTTTTCAATATTGACTTCACTTTCTTGACTTGGTTGATCAATTTGATGTTCTTTGCTTGTATCATCACTTTCAAAAACATCATCATCACAAGAAATAATATTTTCCTCTTTTATTAGGTTAGTTTCATCAAAGGTTACATGCATTAATTATTCGACTAATAAAGTTCTTTTATTGAAGATTCTAAAAGCTTTACTAGATAAAGAGAAACCGATAAAAATACCTTCATCTTCTTTTTCATCGAATTTTACAAGGTTGTCTTTACCGTTGTTTAGCAAGAAACACATACATCCAAAAATGTGGAAGTGAGAGATATTTGGCTTTCTTCCTTTGTAGAGTTCATACGGAGTTTTCTTAAGAATCAGCCGAATGATTACTCGGTTGGAAACATAGCATGTTGTGTTTACAACATCTACCCAAAAATATTTTGGTAAGTTTGAATCGCTTAGTATAGTCCTTGCGAGCTCTACCAAAGATCTGTTCTTCTCTCAACAACCCCATTTTGTTGTGGTGTTCTTGGTGCAGAAAAATTGTGGAAAATACCATTTTCTTCACAAAATTCTTCAAAGGAAGTATTTTTAATTTCTCCTCCATGATCACTTCTAATTGATACACTTTTGGCTGATTGTTCGTTTGGACTAGTTTGGCATAGTTTTTAAATGCTTTAAAAGCTTCATTTTTACTTGCCAAAAATAAGGTCCAAGTGAACCTTGAGTAATCATCAACAATAACTAGTCCATATGAGTTTCCACCAAGACTTTTGGTTCTTGATGGACCAAACAAGTCCATATGTATCAATTGTAGTGGTCTAGAAGTTGAAATGACATTTTTAGGTTTAAAAGAACTTTTTGTTTGCTTACCTTTTTTACATGCATCACACAATTTATCCTTTATAAATTTCATTTTTGGTAAGCCTACAACAAGATCATGCTTGACCAATTTGTTTAAATGATCCATGTGAATATGAGCAATTCTCTTATGCCATTGCCCTGCATCATTATTGTCACTTACCAAAAGACATTTCATTTTTAAGGATAAACCGTCAAGATTAAGTATAAAGATGTTTTTGAAACGCTTACCGATAAATTGAATTTCATTTGTAGCTTCATTTTGAATGATGCACTCATTTTTGTTGAAGGTTATCTTATATCCTTTGTCGCAAAGCTAGCTAATGCTTATGAGATTGTGTTTTAGACCTTCAACATATAAGACATCTTCAATCAAGGGTGATGGTGTTGTACCGACTTTTCCAATGCCTAAAATTGTTCCTTTGTTGTTGTCTCCTTAGACTACATATCCCTTTGACTCAAGCGTTAAGGCTGAAAATTTTGTTACATCACCCGTCATATATTTAGAGCATCCACTATCTAAGTAGCACATATTTGAAGTACCTTGTGTACATACCTACAAAATTGAAATTAAATTTTATTAGGTACCCAATGTGCTTTGGGTCCTTGATGGTTAATACCTTTCTTTACCCATACGTAATGCCCTCTTGGAACACCAATGTTTCTTATGTGACAGGCATTAGGTATGTGACCATTAAGACCACAATAAGAACATCTAGGAATAAATCTATTTTCAGTAACATGTATATGAGATTTATTTTGTGTACTATCGTTTTTCATAATTAAAATCTTTTCTTGATTGGATTGATTACTTGCTTTAACAAAAATGGTCTTATTCAAGCTTGGTTTGTCAAATTTTGAATATCCAAGATCGCTTTTTTCATTTGAGTATCTTTGCATATTTAAAACATTTTCCAATCCTATTTATCCCTTTTCGCATCGTTCAATTACCCTATTTAATTTAACAATCTTGAAAGAGAGGAAATCACATTTGTTGCATGTAAAATTTTGTTTAAGTTTTTCAGAAATCTTTTCCATAATGTCAACTTTTTCTTAAAGACTTGAGATTTGTTTCTTTTGTGTTGACACTAGTTTACACAGATTTTTACATTCAATAAGTAGTTCCTTAATTGCGTTTTGAGCTTCATTATATTCTATAATTAATTCACTATTAGTTTTATAATGATGAGGAGAGTCTATATTACTAACCTCTTCTTCATCATCTGATTGATGCGATGCCATTAATGAAACATTGGCGCATTCTTCACTTTTTGTTTCTAAAGATAAACATACTTCATTCTCTTCCCAAGCTATGTATGCCTTCTTAAAGTCTTTCTTTTTGATGGCATTCTTCTTAGCAAGGTTTGGAAAATCTGCTTTGATATGTCCTTGTTTTTCGCATTCAAAGCAAATGAAGTTTTGATTTGAAGTAGAACTATCTTTCTTTCTGAAACTTTTCTTTTTGAAGGTTCTGTCATTTTTAAGAAACTTACCAAATTTCTTAACAAAGAAAAATAATATTTTCATCTTCATCTGAACTGTCGTCCTTGATTCGGTCTTTAGAGCAATATTTTTTGTCTTCTTTTCTTGACTTTCATTTTGTTCTAACCTTCCAAGTTCGATTTCGTGCTCTTGAAGTTTTCCAAATAGTGCAGAAAGAGACATTTTGGATAAGCTTTTCTTTTTCGGAGATTGCTGTCACTTTTGGTTGTCAGACCCTTGTTAATGATCTTAGTACTTTTAGATTTAATTCATCATTGGTGAAGATTTTTCCGAGTGCCGTCAAATGGTTTGTTAAGTGGGAGAACCTTTTCTGTAAGTCTAGAATAGACTCTCCGGGCTGCATTCGGAATAACTCGTGTTCTTGTGATAGTGTGTTGAGTTTAGATCTTTTTACCTCAATGGTGCCTTCGTGAGTTACTTCCAACGTATCCCATATTTCTTTGGCTGTTTTACAGTGAGATATACGGAAAAATTCATCCATTCATCCATTCCTAGTGCTGATTGTAGTATATTCTTAGCCTTCTTATCGAACAACACTTTTCTTTTATCATCTTCAATCCAAGAACTTTTTATCTTTATTTCATCTTTGTTATTGATGATAGTTTTTGGAATGTGAGGACCATTTTCAACTGCATCCCATATGTCGTCTCGTTGTGCTTCAAGATACGCTTGCATACGTATCTTCCAAAAATCGTAGTGCTCTCCAACAAAACATGGTGGTTTGGTACTACTACCACCGTCTCTGAAAACAGGTTGTGCGGAAGCCATGAGTAATGATTGAGGAATAAGTTACCTTAACATGCTCTGAAGGCAATTGTAAGTATAAAGATACGCCTAAGAGGGGGGGGGGGGGGGGGGGTGAATTAGGTGTTAGTAAATTTTCTTGTTTTCAGCGAATTGGTAGTTGAATTTTCAGAGTTAATATAATGACTCAATAATAACGATGTTATAAATTTGTGAAATGAAGATTATTTTGATAAATTTGTGGAGTATCATAGGCCAACGAGGGTAGAAAATAAATATTGAGAAATTGTGAAGTGAAGATTATTTTATCATATATGTGACACGCTAAACCCTAAACCCCAAAAATAAAAATTTAATTTTCTATTTCTTTTTAAAATAGTGAAATTCTTCTAACAAATAAATATACATGCTTTCGAACATTTTTTTTAAGGTAAAGAGTATCACGTAATCATTAACATGTCACATAAATCCAAAATTTCCATCAAATATAATGACATTGGAATCATAATATCAGACAACCGAATCCTTTTTGATGTACACATACTTATATTTTAAATTAAGTGCAAATGTAATCCCAACCCGATTTCACTATCAGAGCAGGAATTCCCAGAATAAAAATGCTCAAAATAATATCAACACAATGTGTATAATAAGAGTCTCCAAGACATGATGGCTTCCGCCTCTCCAATGGTACAAGTCATCACTTGCAACTTACAACTTGTCTGCGTCCATCGCAAACACCAAACACAAACAACGAGGGGTGAATATCGAATTTATGTAACAATATAAAATACACGAGGAGAACACGCAAGCAATCAAATTATCACAACCTCAAAAGCAGTCAAGTGTATAATATCAACGGTTCCTCAAATTCATTCACCATAAGACAATCACAATGATGAAATGCTATGCATGTCCTATACTCTATACTTCATCATTTGGTACCATTCTACTCTGAAGTACTTGGTTAGAAGGCCTGATACTATGCCACTACAAGAGTGGACGGAAAATTCATGAATGGCCAAGTCCTCATAGATCCCCTCAACTCAACCCGAGACACATATACGCGACAGTCGGGGTACTCTTGTGTTTCACGGTAGTTCCCGACCTTAGGGAATAACCCACTAATCCACTTACGAATTCCCCACGAGAGGTACCCCCAAGGTCTATCAGTCTTACCTTACAGTTCGATTGTAGCCCTCCACGATCAGGCTCATTCAGTTGTACTTCCGTGAATCACTAGGTTTGTCAAACCCTCCCTATATGATGACAAAATAGTTCTAACTCCAAAATCACAACTCAATAAGTTTCAATTTAACTTTACAACATTCATCATTATATATGCACATCAGTCAATCACAATAAAATCCAATATTTTGGTTTGCACTACTCACAATGCATCATCCAGTCTTATCAATCACAAAATAAAAGATCAAACAGGTGTCACATTCAAGTAATATCACAATTTCATTCAAGTAGCAAGAATACTCCAGTAATATCATTCACACAATAACAATCAACATAATATTCATGAAATCAGACGACATACAATCTGGATATAAATAAATTCACGGCAATTCTATAGGTTGCTAAATTATATTTTAATCCTCACTATTACCATTCACATTTTATTAATTAATTATTATTACTCAATAGGGCTTAACCGTACGTAGTAAGCCCCGAATGAACATCTCAGAATTTCAGTATTTCTGTTCATCTCACGTTATTTTATACTCGTAAAATCGAACCTCATCTCACCCGTTACCTCGACTCAAGATTTCGTCCAATGAATCTGATCTGCTAACGAGTCGTTTCTTTGTCGGTCATCGTCTCTAATAGTCCGTGAGGGAATTATAGCCACACAACCACCACATACAAATAAATTACTTACTATAAATAAATAAATAAATAAATAAGTAAATAAATAAATAATTAAGTAAATAAATAAGTAAATAAATAAATAAGTAAATAAATAAATGAAAAATTAAATAATAAATAAATAAATGAATTATCTAGATAAATAAATTATTTACTATTTGTACTACAACCCAGAAATATATTTAATACTATACATGCTTATGCTTATATTGAGAATAATTTAAAAGCATGCAATCAAAAATCGTATAAAAATTATGTTACCGAAGTCATGTTAAAAAAATGCAGAATTAAATTAAAGTAGAATTATGTTACCAAAATCAAGAATCGTATAAAAATATATTGAGCAAGTCTGTTACTTTTTAAAAAAAATGCAGAGGACAATTTTTGCTACAAAACATGTTTATAATCATAATGACATAAAATAATGTATAATTTTAATTACTACTAATGGTACAACAGAAATCCAACATTGTTAGAAATACCCTTGAATAATCTAAATTGATGGCAGAACAGGAAAATTCTCTCTAATACATTGGCAGGTGAAGATTTCATAATAAACATACAAAGAAAGCAATTCAAAAAGGCAATTGAAAAATCAAAATATTTCAATAAAAATCCTAATAACCATATCAATTCATTTCAGATTACGTTGCTTGTTTGTAGCTCTTATTTTTATGCTATATGTACTTGGCCTGAATCACATTGTAGCTTAATGAATTTGGCATTGAACTTGATTCTATGTTTATTTTCATGTTATGGTATCTTATTTTGTTAACGTGTAATAACCATATCAAAATACTTTTCTCTAATATTGTTTTTCATTATTATTGAAAAATTTAAAAATATTATATCGAGTAAATTTAACATTCTTCAAACTAAAGAATTTTTCACATAAAGTTAATATTTTAATTAAACTAAACAACATAATAATCAAATTAATCTATTTTTGGATTAGTTATGAAAAGGAAGGATACTAGTTTAATTGGTATTATGAATTTCTAATTGTCTGAACAAGTAAAGGAGAAGAAGGAGGCATACCTAATGTGGTTGATCTTGGGAGGCGGCTGTTGCTACTACACAATTCCTTGATTTTGCTTTCCGTAAACACCATGAGCTTATATATATATATATATATATATATATATATATATATATATATATATATATATATATATATACTTATAGTTAGACATGGGAATAGGCTAGGCCTCCCGTAGGGGCCTATGGCCTGACCTACTTATGGTCTGGTCTGGCCTATTTAATAAAAAGGTTATGCTCAGACTATTTTTAAAGCCTATTTATTTAAATAGGTCAAGCTCAGGCTTATAAAAAAGTCTATTAGACTTGACAGGTCGGCCTATATATATTTATTATTTATTAATATTATTTTTTATTATTATATTAATAATATTATTTTCTATTTTAAATTCTATCAATTAGGCAATCACTTAGTAATCATTTCATATTCAGTAGTCGTTCCATATTCGGTAGCAGTTCTACATTTGGTAGTCGTTTCATATTCGATAACCGTTCAATTAGTCAATCACTCAATAGTTGTTCCTTATTTGTTTAAGAGGTAATAATGGTTGCGTTTAAAAAGGCTTCCAGGTCAGGCCATGCCGGAAAAAAAAGTCTATGATAGGCCGTAGGCCAGGCTTAGACCGAAAAAATAAATCGTAGGCCAGGCTCAGGCCTTTCAAAGCCTGGCCTATTCCCGCCCCTACCTATAGTATACTAGCCTAGGTTTTATTATCATTATTATTTTTATTTTTTTGGTTTGGTTTTAAGGGGAAATAAACAAAAATATTTTTAATACTAATAGTTTAGATAATTTTAAGATAACAAGAAAAATTATCAATTACATCCACACAATTACAATAATAATAACAATAATAATAGTAATGATAATAATAATTATAATAATAATAATAATAAATTATTATATTACTAAAATATAATAAGAAATTGGGCGTTACAATATAAGTAGGGTCTGACAAGCCTAGTGATTCCGGGGAAGTACAACTAAAAGAGTCTAATCGTGGCGGTCTGCTGTCGAGCCTTAAGGCAAGATTGTTAGACCTTGGAGATATTCAGGTGGGGAATTCCTAGGTGACTTGGAGGTAGCACTCCAAATGTCGGGAGCTACCACGCACCACACGTTTACCTCGACTGTCACATATATGTGTTTCGGGTTGAGTTGAGGGGATCTATGAGGATAGGGCCAATTTGAATTGTCCGTCCACCGGGATAGTGGCATAATATCAAGCCTCCTAACCAAGTACTTCAGAGTTAGAATGGTACCACATTGTGAAGTAGAGTCTAAGCTAATGCATAGCATTGCATTTTATTGTAATTGTTTTGTTGTTATTAATATGTATCGTGTGTGGTGATAATTTCTCTTAAATAATTTCATGTTACAGCAAAATCTATTGATTTTCCTTGAGTGATTTTTACCTTTGAATGTGATATTTTCTTGATGGAATATTGGAGTAATGATACGGTCCTATCATGATTGTCTGCGTGTTCTTCTTACTTGTATTATATTGTCATCATGATTTCGAAACTCACCTCTTTCGTTGTTTGTGTTTGACTGGTTAGGCCATGCGTTTGCGAATCGCAGTTATTACAGGTTAATGAGTCTTGAAAACCTTATAAGTACTAGTAAATTTTTAGAATTAAATCAAGTAATTATACGTAAATCAAGCTTATCGAGATTGCACTATTTTAATGGATAAAATAAGTTTAAAGTGTTTTTATTTTTATTTTTTAGAAACGTGATATCCTAAATTAAATATAAAGTTTGTATTTTCTTGGAAATATATTTTTATTTATCTGCTGCAAATTTTATAAGAATGTGATATAAATTATTATATATATTATATTGGGATTTATGGTGTCACATAGATCCCCTCAACTCAACCCGAGATACATATACGTAATAGTCGAGGTAAATATGTGTTGCATGGTAGTTCTCGATATTTGGAGTGCTACCTCCAAGTCACCCATGAATTCTCCATTCGAATACCTCCAAGGTCTAACAATCTTACATTAAGACTCAACAGTAGACCGCCACGATCAGACTCAATTCAGTTGTAATTCCCTAAAATCACTAGGTTTGTCAGGTTCTACCTATATGATGACAAAATAATCTCCACTTTACAAATTATCAATATTTATTTTCTTCCCTCGTTTGCCTATGATACTCTATTTAGACCACCATTTCAAACACAAATTAGAATCATCATTATTTCATCAACTATGGAGTTACTTCAATATTCTCATCACAATTTTATAACATCATTAATCATACATAATCATTGTCATCATATAAACTCATCACAAATTTATAATATCACTATCATCAATCAAACATCACCATTATCATCACTTAAACTAATCACAAAATTATATCATAAATCACACATCATCGTCAAATAAACTTACATCATACACTGCATTTATATTTTTTTATCACTTCACATTTTCCATATTTGCACATTAATTAATTTATCACTCAAAGGGCTAATGTCGTACGTAACGAGCCTTAGATGAATCGTTCGAAAATACAGTTTTATTGTTCATCTCACAATATATTACCCTCATGAATTCAAACGCTCTCTCACCTCTTACCTTATTTAGATGTTTTCTCAAACACATAAATCAATGGAAGTTTTCATCAGCAATTTTAGATCGACAACGTACAACGATCGAATCCGAATAAACGGCGAGTTCACAAAATCGTTGAGACGTGGCTGATAAATTATGTTGAGCATAATAATAATTTTTGGAGCAAAAATAGAGTCAAAACGACGAGAGAAAAACTGCAGAAAAAGTCTCACCAACTCATCAGAGCATTGGAAGTGTATCACGTCAACTTCACCGAAAAATACAAACAAGTTTTGCTTCTTGAAGGTTCGACCAGAGGAATTGAAAAACAATGTTAGTTTTTTTAGACGACCAGATTAATTATTTAAAGTCCAATTTTATTAACAAAATAGTTTATTATAAAAATTGGGGTGTTACAATTCTCCTCTCGTTAAAAAATTTCGTTCTCGAAATTTATAGTTAATGATACGCGAACTAATATCTAGGTAACTACCCCCAATAAAAATGAAAATAATTAAAATATAATTAAATGTACATTCAATATTAGTCAAATAAGATACATATTAGTCAAATAAAATACATATTAAAATAAGTGTACATTTAATATTAGTCAAATAAAATAAATATTAGTCAAATAAAATAAATATTAAAATATATAGTAACTGTACATTTAATATTAGTCAAATAAAATAAATAATTAAAATAATATATTTACACATATTTAAATATAATTAAGTGTATATTTTATATTTTTCAAATACAAAAGAAAATATCACGTTAATTAACAACTCATATATGTAAAATCGCTTAAATCTTATTCTTTAAAATATTTACATTTATATACTATTATTTTTAAAAAAATATATAAAATATTAAAATATAACATTTATTATTTATATAACTTATTTAGTTAAATATGTACAAGATTAACACACATATAAAGAAAAATAATTATAAAAGTAATCAAGAGAACTTTTTTTGTTTGGGAATAAAAATCATGTTTTAGAAGCACAAGAGAACTCTTTGGTCTATAAATTGCTACAACTTGATGCATAAAATTCCAAACAACCCCAGAAGCAAAGAAAATAATCAACAAACATCATGGCCATAGTTCCTTCTTTTGTTAAACCTTATTTCCTAGTCCTTGCACTATTTCTATGTTTTGTTCCTTCATTTTGTTTGGACAGAATAGTCAAAGAAAGTGACATTTGTTCAAAACACAAAAATGCTTGGAATTGTAAAATTATTTTAAACTCAATACCAGGTGTATCAACCGATGGTGTGGATCTTAATAGCCTTTCATTAGATCTCATTAGTTCGGCTAATGTGAATGCTTTTGATACTATCACATTTATTGAAAATCTCATAAAGAACACTAGTGTGTTACTTACCCTTACACATGCTAAAGATTCTTTTAAAGCTGGAAATTTTCATGACATGAATAATGATGGCTGGACCATTGTTACAAAAGTTAAAGATTGTGACTACAAGGCTCCGGATAAGGCTTCACCCCTCAATAATGAGTATTTGGAAGATGTTGCCATTATCATTACGATTTTAGCTGACTTTTTGGCTGGCAAATATTTTATTATTTAGTAGTTTTATTTTGTTTTGTATTTTCAACTAGCTCATTATGTGCATTAAAATAAGAGGTTTTTAATATATCTGATTTAAAATAAATAAATAAATCACAATTACTACAAAGTTCGACGAATTTTATGTGAATTACTTTAATTTCATGTCAATGAACACTATAAAAACAACAAATTTAATTTAATTTATTTCAGTAAAATAAAACTGACCAAGATTCAAAAGAGACATGATTTTATCCATCATTTCTAAATATTTATATACTATATATTTACCAATATTTAAAGTAGAAAATTAAATACAAATATTTGTTATTCTCTCACGATCATTTTAATCGTCGACCTTTGTGGTAATTGTGATTTTTTTTTTTACTTTAAGTCGGATATATTATAATTTTAATTTATAAATATTCAAATTATTATTAATATTAATTGAGTAATTATAATCATTAACATTTTGGTTTCAAAACCAAAATTTATAACCATTCGATTACAAAGTATTAATTGTCAAACAATTACAAGTACACATCAAATACAAATGATTGCAAATAAATTACTTTAATTTCATATCAATTAACACTATAAAACAATAAATTTAATTTAATTAGTTTCAGTAAAATAAAACTAACCAAAATTCAAAGAGACATTTCCATCATTTTAAAATGTTTATATATTATATATATTTATCAATATTCAAAGTAGAAAGTCAAATACAAATATTTAAATATATATAATAGATGAAATTAAAGTATTTTATTTGCAATTATTTGTATTTGATGTATACTTATAATTATTTGACAATTAATATTTTGTAACCAAATATTTTGTAGCCAAAATGTTAATGATTATGATTAATATTAAGAATAGTTTGATTGTTTGTAGATTAAAATTCTAATATATCCTTTTTTAACATTTGAAATTTGAAAAATTTCCACAATACATGTAGATTTGTCTTCTGAAATTTAAAATAATCAAATTTACTTAATCCAACTGAATGACACATATCTTTTAAACATGATTAAATTTACTTGAGTCAAACTTTTTCAATTGCAATTTGTAAGCTACTCAATACATACTTCATTGAAGTAAAACTAAGAATATGAGACACACAAAGCAAAGTGACACTTGAAAACAACTAAAGAAGGAAAATAGTTTAGAAAGGTGAGGAAAAAAATACTGATATATAAATATTGGCGTACACAAGAGGGAAGAAGAAACTGTTGGAGGAAGTTATTAAAAAAATTAGGGATTAGAGGGATTACAGTTGGGAAAAATTCATTGAAGTAAAACTAAGAATATGATACAGACAAAGCAAAGTGACACTTAAAAACAACTAAAGAAGGAAAATAGTTTAGATTAATATTTTATGGTCTATCCGTCTGTCAGGGGACTATGGTCAGGCCTACTTATGGTCTAGTCTGGCTTGACCTGTTTAATCAAATGGTTAGGCTAAGGCTGTTTGATCATAGCATTTGGCATATATTTTTAGGCTTTTAGTTTGGTATTTTAAAAGCTCTTTATAGTTTAGATTAATATTTTTAGTTTGTTTCTAAACTTTGGGTCGAATTTGAATTATAATTTTATTATTTGTATTTTAATTTTATTATTTACATTTTGACTCTTTCTCGCTGTGTAGGTTATAACTTGAGCTCTGGATATCGAATTGGCACATTTGAGCAGGCATTGGAAAGATAAACATTGGACCTACAACTTTTGTGTTGGAAGGAAAGACAAATTCGGAACTTTACTAGGCCGAAATTATAAATGTCGTAATATGAATTTTTGTAATAATTTTAATTAGCGGCCCACTTGTTTTTAAACCCTAAAGTCCAATATCAAGAACTATATATTGGCAGTTTTATTTCTTTTCTAAACACGGAAAAATTAAGATTCAAATTGCTACAAGAAAATAAATAGTGTTATTTTAATTTCATGGAAGACTAATTTTATAAGATTAATCCACGAGTTTAGAGATTCATCAACACCTTGAGATTCAGGTTACACTGTCAATTTCTATTCATGATTCTATTCTTGTTTATTTTATTATATTGATATTTTGATTGCTTAAATTGAATTTCAATAGGATTGATTAAATTTATTTGATAGAATTTGGTTTCAGTTTCTAATTTAATTAAATTATAATTTTGCGATGTTTGATCGTTAATTGTAATATTTTGATTATTAAAATGCTTAATCCAACCAAAGAAACCAAATTCACATAGGATTGATTATGCTTGTTTAATCAATTCTATAGTCAAATAAGAATAGAATCATAAATTAGAAATTAAATTCATTAATAGAATTTGTGATAGGTCTGAAACTCGAATAAGTGGATTAATCGTTTTGCTCATCTGTTAAATAAATAAAATCTAAGAAACCCCTTTTTAATTTCAATTTTCAATTTAGTTATTATTATTATTATATCAGAAGTCCTTGTGAAACGATTCGAGTTATTACCTTTATTTACATTTTATCAATTGTATTTAACCCGTATGCGCCAACGGATCAAATTTGGCGCCGTTGTCGGGGACTCTGATAATTATATTAACCCTGTTTTTAGGCGAATGTCTCGCATTGCTCTGAAATTTTGCCAGAAAATCAGAAGAAGAAAAAATCAAGGAACAGGACTATGTATAAGTTTCTTATACAGAAACGATGGTCAAAATCCCAAATTCCTTCGTTTAGACCCTTTTTTGAATTTTTTTTAATTTTTCATATTCTCCAAAGCTTCCAAAAAAATTGTGTTGCCTTTATTTGATTTTTAGAAATTTTTAGTGGTATTTTTATATTTTTTGGATTTTATTTGATACAGTTTTCGATATTTCACTTCAATTTTAGAATTTGGGACATTGTTGGAATTTTCAGAATTGTTATATTGTATTGCATTGTTATGGGTATTGCTTCAGGTTTTATACTTCAGGTTTAATGGTCTTGTAGGTGAGGATCATATGGTCTTGTAGATTTAAATCAGATTTTATACTTCAGGTTCAAATGGTACAGTATCCTGAAGTTACTGTACCATTTGAACTTAAATCTGATTTAATACACTTGCTTCCAAAGTTTAATGGTCTTGTAGGTGAGGATCCCCACAAACATTTGAAGGAATTCTATATTGTGTGTTCTACCATGAAGTCTCAAGGAGTCACAGAAAACCATACTAAGCTGAGAGCCTTCCCATTTTCACCCCAAGATGCTGTCAAGGACTAGACCAGGTTCTGTTACAAGTTGGAATGATCTCAAGATATTGTTTCTAGAAAAATTATTCCCTGCCTCTAGAGTTGTTTCAATCATAAAAGAAATATGTTGTATCAAGAAGATTGACAAGAAGATTGGGAGAGATTCAAGAAATTAGTGTCAAGTTGTCCTCATCACCAGATTTATGAACAATTGCTCATCCAATATTTTTATGAAGGCTTGCTATCTATGGATAAAAGAATTTTGGATGCTGCTAGTGGGGGAGCACTTGTCGATAAGACTCCAGAAGCGGCAAGGGCTTTGATTCAGAACATGCCCATTAATTCTCAATAGTTTATGACTAGAAGCAATTCAATAGTGTTGACAAAGGTTGTCTGTGGTATTTTCACTTCTCCAGAGCATTCTTCATATTCATGTCCTACATTGCAAGAAGACCCAATTGCTGATGCTCCTCAAGCCAACTATGATCTATCATCTAACAAGTACAATCTTGGTTGGAGAAACCATCCCAATTTGAGATAGGGGAATTCATCTGCACAACAGCAACAACAAAATATTCCTCAACAGCAAAACAATACACCTTCATTAGAGGACCTCGTTAAAAAGATGGATGTCTAGAATCTCCAATTTCAACAATGAACAGATTCCAACATTCAAAATTTGGAAAAAAAGATTGGTCAGTTAGCCACTTCAATCAATCAATTACAAACTCAAGGGTCATACCAATTGCCTACACAGTCAGTAGTAAATCCAAATGCTCCCAATATCAGTTCAATTACATTGAGTTCTGGGAAAGGTGTTGAAATACCAAAGGTACCTGAAACTGTACTGAAAAATAACAAGGTTATCGAGGATACTTTGATATCTAAAACTGTTGATGTTGAACAAAATATACCACTTCCTTTTCCTCAAAGGGCAGTGAAGACTAAGAAAATGGACGAGGTAGATAGAGACAACGAGATCCTGGATACATTTAGGAAGGTGGAAGTGAACATTCCCCTTCTTGAAGCAATTAAACAGATTCCAAGATATGCAAAATTTCTAAAAGATTTGTGCACACAAAAGAGAAGATTAAAAGGTACTGAAAGAGTAAACATGGGGCGAAACGTTTCAGTCCTCATTCAGCCCATGCCTCATAAATGCAAAGATCCAGGAACTTTTTCCATTTCATGTACCATAGGAAATAGTCAATTTGAAAATGCTATGTTAGATTTAGGAGCTTCCATTAATGTTATGCTTACATCCATTTTTAACTCTCTTGCTCTTGGACCTTTACAAAGTACATGTGTTACCATTCAATTGGCGAACAGGAGCAATACTCGTCCCGTTGGACTTGTGGACTTAGCTTCGGCCACTTGTGTTGTACCTTCCATTGAACAACCACCGACTATAGAGATTAAACCACTTCCTGAAAATTTGAAATATGCTTATTTAGAAGGAAATGGCAAGTTACTTGTGATTATTTCAGCCAAACTTGACCAAGCTCTTGCAAGCAGGCATTATATACCCCATCTCTGATAGTCAATGGGTGAGTCCGGTGTAGGTAGTCCCAAAGAAAACTGGACTCACATTGGTTAAAAATGAAAATAATGAACTTATCCCCACACCAGTGCAGAACAGCTGGAGAGTATGCATCGATTACATTAGACTAAACCAGGAAACTAGAAAATATTATTTTCCTTTACCATTCATTGATCAGATGCTTGAGCGTTTGGTTGGTAAGTCACATTATTGTTTTCTTCATGGTTTTTCTGGTTATTTTTCATATCCATATTGCACTAGAGGACCAAGAAAAGACTATATTCACTTGTCCTTTTGGCACATTTGCCTACAGGAGGATGCCCTTTGGCCTATGTAATGCTCTTGGCACTTTCCAACGCTGCATGATAAGTATTTTCTCTGACTTGATAAAAAATTGTATTAAAGTTTTCATGGATGATTTTACTGTGTATGGTTCCTCATTTGATGCATGCTTGAAATATTTAGATAGAGTTTTGCATAGATGTATTGAAACTAACCTTGTGTTGAATTATGAAAAATGTCATTTTATGGTTGAACAAGGCATAGTTTTGGGAAATGTGATCTCTACAAATGGGATTGAACTGGATCCTGCCAAAATTGATGTGATTTCTAATTTGTCTTATCCATCTTGCATCCGTGAGATTCGTTCTTTTTTTGGCCATGCAGGTTCTTACAGGCGATTTATCAAGGATTTCAGCAAGATATCTCTTCCACTATCAAATGTACTGCAAAAAGATGTTAGTTTCACCTTTGATGACAAATGCAAGAAGGCATTTGATTTCTTAAAGGCAGCACTAATCTCTACCCCCGTAATTCAGCCACCCAATTGGACCCTCCCTTTTGAAATTATGTGTGATGCATCTAACTATGCCGTGGGAGCAGTCCTTGCACAAAGGGTTGGTAAGGCTGCCAATGATATTTATTATGCTTCTAGAACTTTAGATTCTACAATGGCTAATTATACTACCACTGAAAAGGAACTTTTAGCTATTGCTTTTGCACTTGATAAGCTTAGATCATATTTGTTAGGTTCAAAGGTAGTTATTTTTACTGACCATGCAGCTTTGAAGTTCTTGTTGAAGAAACCAAAAGCAAAACCAAGATTGATCCGGTGGATGTTGTTACTCCAAGAATTTGATTTAGAGATTAAAGATAAGAGTGGAGCTGAAAATTTGGTGGGAGATTATTTGAGCAGAATAGAAATGGATGAGGACCCCATCCCTATTCAAGATGACTTCCCTAACGAGTAACTGCTACAGTTGTGTGAGGTAACTCTTTGGTTTGCTAATTTAGTTAGTTATCTAGTTGTTGGGGTCTTTCTTGTGGATGCATCCTGAACACAAATACACAAACTTAAAAGTGATTTCAAATACTATGTGTGGGATGATCCATATCTGTGGAAATTCAGTAGTGACCAGGTGATTAGGCGATGTGTTTCCCACCATGAGGCTCAATCCATTCTTCATTTTTGTAATGCCTCTCAAATTGGAGGACATTTTGGTCCTCAACAGATAGCAAGAAAAGTCTTAGACTTGGGTTTCTTTTGGCCCACTATGTTTAAAGATGCTTTTGAGACTTACAAAACTTGTGAACAGTGCCAAATAGCACGAACAACAATCACTCGTAGGAGTGAGATGCCTCAACAACCTATGCTTTTCTTTGAAGCATTTGATGTGTGGGGCATTGACTTTATGGGCCCTTTCCCTGTATCTTTTAGTTATGTCTATATTTTACTAGTTGTTGATTATGTTTCAAAGTGGGTGGAAGCAATACCCACTAGGACTAATGATTCTAAAGTTGTTGCAGGTTTTATCAGATTAAATATTTTTTGCAAGTTTGGAATACCTCAAGACATCATAAGTGATCAAGGCACTCATTATTGCAACCGCACCATGGATACTTTGCTTCAGAAGTATGGGGTTGTGCATAGAGTTTCTACACCTTATCATCCCCATACTATTGGGCAAGCTGAAGTCTCAAATAGGGAAATCAAACAGATCTTAGAAAAGATGGTGCAGCCAAACAGGAAAGATTGGAGCCACCGACTTGAAGAAGCTCTTTGGGCTCATAGAACAACCTATAAAACACCAATAGGAATGACCCCTTGCCGACTTGTGTTTGGTAAGGCATGCCACCTCTCCGTAGAAATAGAGCACCATGCTTATTGGGCGGTCAAGAGTTGTAACCTTGAGATGGAGAAAGCAGGTTTGGAGAGAAAGCTTCAATTACAACTTGAAGAGCTTAGACTTGAAGCTTACGAGAACTGCCGCATCTATAAGGAGAAAATTAAGTATTTTCATGATAAGATGATTCCGTAGGAAGAAATTTTCCATTGGCCAAAAAGTTTTATTATTCAACTCCCATTCGAAAATTATGGCTGGGAAACTTCGATCGAAGTGGATTGGCCCTTTTGTTGTTACTAACATTTTTCCTCATGGTGCAGTGGAAATAAAAAGTGAAAACACCGAAAAAATATTCAAAGTAAATGGATGACGCCTCAAGCTATTCCATGAGAGCTTTGTGCTTGAAGATTCTACCATAGAAGAACTCTCCTTGGAAAATCCCACCTACACTGAAGTTTAAACAGGGAGCTCCCTTTCCTTACTCTTATTTTATACTTGTTACTTTCATTGAGGACAATGTGTAATTTAAGTGTGGGGGTATTATTTAGGATTCTATTTGTTATGATTTTAATTATTATAATTCCAAAATAATAATAATAATAATAATAAAATAAATAAAAAATGAACATTGCATTGCATGTTTTTCATCAGATTTTTTTGTTGTAAATGTTGAGAGTTTGTTTAGATTGGCATGATTAGATAGTATTTTTGCATTCTTGGTAAAATAAATTGGATTAAAATGCTACATTATGTATCATTTGTGATAAGTTATTAACCTTTGTGAGATTTTTGAGCCTTATTATGAATGGAATACATTTTTCCATCCTTTTTTTCTTGTGTGTTATCTCACTCATGATTGCTAGTTACGCCAGAATTTGACTTGACTCTTGTCTACATGCATATATTGAAATGACCTAGGCATTTGTTTCTAATTAAGCTACCACTAAAATAAGCCTACCCAACAATTATCCATTTGTTTAAGCCCCTTTGAGCCTAATTACCCCATTTTTTGTTATATAGTTCATTACAAGCCTAAAAGTGAAAAAGAATGAATTGCCTCAATCTTGGGGGATAAAGGAGTCTTTCCTTACATAAATTTAGGGGTGCTCAACTTGTTTGAGAGTGATGAAAAAAAAATTATATATATATATATATATGAGGAAAAATGGTTGTGTTATGAACAAAGAGAGTATGAAAATAAAAGTTAATGATGTTTTGTTGAGTTACTTAACGCTGTTTTTCTCTCTACATCAGTACTCCTTTATCCTCTTTGATTTTCAGCCATAGTCTCCTTAGGATTATCTCATCCTTACCTTGGCCACATTACAACCTAAATAAAGACCTTTTGATCATTATCTGCATGTGTTTCAAATATAGATTATAGAGGCTTGTCAAACCTATGGTAGTGCTAACTTTCATGATGTGTTTCGAGTGTAAACAGTAGCTCAAACACTTTAAGTGTAAACACTATGAGAGAATTTTATATCCCGGGAGGACTCTATCACTTATGATCCATATTTTAGTTAACTTGTCCTCTTGTTTTCCTTAGTTGTGATAACAACATTATTCATAATTGCCTTAAGCTAGAAATATTTTTCTCTCTCACCACTTGCATTATAAGAATATTTGGAATCACATGCATTGTTTGGCTCGGAGTGCAAAAGTTTAAGTGTGGGGGAATTTGATCATAGCATTTGGGCACATGTTTTTAGGCTTTTAGTTTGGTATTTTAAAAGCTCTTTATAGCTTAGATTAATATATTTAGCTTGTTTCTAAACTTTGGGTCAAATTTGAATTATAATTTTATTATTTGCATTTTAATTTTATTATTTACATTTTGACTCTTTCTCGCTATGTAGGTCATAACTTGAGCTCTGGATATCGGATTGGGACATATCAATAGGCGTTGGAAAGATACAAATCTGAGCTACAACTTTTATGTTGGAAGGAAAGACCAATTACTGGGCCGAAATTGCAAATTTCGTAATATGAATTTTTGTAATAATTTTAATTAGCGGGCCACTTGTTTTTAAACCCTAAAGTCCAATATCAAGTACTATATATTCCCAGTTTTGTTTCTTTTCTAAACACGGAAAAATTAGGATTGAAATTGCTACAAGAAATAAATAGTGTTATTTTAATTTCATGGAAGGCTAATTTTATAAGATTATTCCACGAGTTCTGAGTTTCATCAACACCTTGAGATTCAGGTTACACTGTCAATTTCTATTCATGATTATATTCTTGTTTATTTGATTATATTCATATTTTGATTGCTTAAATTGAATTTCAATAGGATTGATTAAATTTATTTGATAGAATTAGGTTTCGGCTTCTAATTTAATTGAATTATAATTTTGCGACACTTGATCGTTAATTGTAATATTTTGATGATTGTGATGCTTAATCCAATCAAAGAAACCAAATTCACATAGGATTGATTACGCTTGTTTAATCAATTCTATAGTCAAATAAGAATAGAATCATAAACTAGAAATTAAACTCATTGATAGAATATGTGATAGGTCTGAAACTCGAATAAGTGGATTAATCGTTTTGCTCATCAGTTAAATAAAAAAATCTAAAAAACCCCTTTTTAATTTCAATTTTCAATTCGGTTATTATTATTATATCAAAAGTCCTTGTGAAACGATTCGAGTTATTACCTCTATTTATATTTTATCAATTGTATTTCACCCGTGTGCGACAGCGGATCATATTTGGCGCCATTGTCGGGGACTCTGATAATACTATTAACCCTATTCTTAGGCGACTGTCTCGGATTGCTCCTAATACTATTAACCCTATTATTATATCTCGGATTGCTCTGTATAAGTTGCTTATACAAACGATGGTCAAAATCCCAAATTCCTTCGTTTAGACCCTTTTTTTAATTTTTTTAATTTTTCATATTCTCTGAAAATTCCAAAAAAAATTGCGTTGCCTTTATTCATCAAATAGTATTTATTCATTTTTTAAAAAAATTACTCATTTATTTATTACTTTTTAACTCAGTGTCTAACATATATGTATTTTTTCTTTTGTTTTTTAAGGTTGATAAACAAGAGATACAAATCACATTGAAGATTTCATATCATATTTTTGTCATTCATTGGACTTTGAATGTGTTTTGTTGGCTGATATGTATAATTGTTTATGGGGTTCATTTTGTTTTATTTGTATTTTTTGAAGGACTTTTTAGAGTTTGTTAATTATGAATTCATTTTTTTTATTGGAAGGTTGTTGCATTACAAACTTGTTAGTAATTATTTTATTAGATTTGATTATAATTTTATTAGTTTTCCTTGTATAAAGTCTAGTTTAGCCTATTTTAAAAAATATAAAATATAACATTTAAATATTTTAATGTGAATAAGGCTTTTAAATAGACTTACAAGTCAGGCCATGATAGGTCGTAGGCCAGACTCAGGCAAAAAAAAAAGTCTATGATAGACCATAGGTCAGGCTTAGGCCTAAAAAATTGATCGTAGGTCAGCCTCAAGCCGTTCAAAGTCTGGTCTGACCTATTCCCGCCCCTATATGTCGTTTAAAAAATTACATAATATTTTTTGATTAAAAAATTACATAATATTTTTTGATTAAAAAATTACATAATATTTTTTGATTAAAAAATTACATAATATTTTTTGATTAAAAAATTACATAATATTTTTTGATTAAAAAATTTGACAGAAAGGCTAAAACTGTTGTATTTTAAAATAAGATATCAATTTTATGAATAAATAAAAACAAAGAAATATGAATAAAAACAGCCATTAAACATAAAAGTTACTTAAGGCCTCAATCATTTCTATATTGGTCCAATCATTAAGGGTATAATATGAATACAAATTGTTGATATGATTTGATAATATTTCATGTGAAGAAAGAAAACGGAAAAATAAATACAATAACATAATTGATCTCATCCTTAAAAGTAACTGTTGACACCTAATTTTGTTTGATTTTTATTTATTTTTTAATTTTTATTAAAAAAGGAAATAATAATAATAATGACAATAATAATAAATATATAAATATATGTGATGAAATATAAAAATAAAAATAAATAATTAAGGATATAAGCTTTAAACAATCACAAGTGTTTTCGGCTCTTGTTTGCCTCTAATTCTTGTTCAGACTCTTTTCTAAAATATAAAAAATAATAATAATAATAATAATAATAATAATAATAAGAAATAAAAATAAAGAAAACTGAAAAGAAATGAATTGATTGTCATAAAAATCGATACAATGATAATCAAAAAAAATGAAAAAAAACAGAAAAGAAATTGATTGATAGTCATAAAAATCAGAATAATGGTGATCAATTGAATAGAAAAGAAACCGAATAAGTGAATCAATGACAGTAAGAATTGGTATAATTGTGGTCAATTAAAAGAAAAGGAAACCGGAAAAAATAGATTAATGGTAATCAATTGACAATTATTCTCTTGTCTTTTGCAATCTACACCCAAAAGTCTAAAAATAGTCTGCCACAAGAGGGCAAAAAGAGGGGGGAAGGGAAAAACACAATGGAGAGCACAAAAAAGATAAAAGAAAAGAAGGAATAATAGAGAGAAAAGAGAGAAGAAAGATTAGAATCAGGAGCTAGTAAAGAATAGTGCGGTAAACACTTATTTTTCTCCTTGTCTATTTTTTAATACGTTATTATTGTTATAGAGTTTTATTTTACTATTCTACACACGTATGATATAAACAACAATTTTTTTTTTAGTTTCACGATCAAATTTTATAATCAACTAATAAGAATCAATTTTATTGTTGTATAATCGTTTATTTCTTTATCAAATTCGTGATCTCTCATCTCTATTGTGTTTTATTTCTTGTGTGTTAGATTTTAAATTCTCTTATTATTACCGCCGTGAGTCTGTGCCACATACGCGTCACTGACTCGCGAATCTGCTCTTGAATTTTTATTCTTTACGGTTTATAAAAATAAATAAATAAATAGTAAAAGCATTTCCTTAAAATAAAACGATACACAAATCAATATATAACACATCATTCTTATTATTATTATTATTATTATTATTATTATTATTATTATTATCATTATTACTATGATTATCACTATTATGTTGTTAATTTATTTTGATATGTAAATGTATAAAGTAAAATTAATAATAAAATTGGTCAACACATAAATATTTTCTTTTCAAGAACTACGTGTGTTTTGATTTTCCTATTCCACCTGGGGATATGTAGGAGCAAGGTCTTCCCCTTGTCAAACCAAATTAATAAAAAAAAAATATTTTTTCTTCTTTCATTAATGTAAATAATTTATTTATTTTTATTATTTTTCTTGGGGTAAAAACAAATAAATAAATAGTTTGTATATAATTAATCATAGGGTAATCGTTTTAACGGACGTTGTAGGGTCCCTACTCGTAATCGACTCCCGAATCCAAATTTTTGGTTCAAAAATATTATTTTAAGTTTTATCCAATTTGTCCTAAAAAAAAATTGGTGGCGACTCCTTTTGTTTTGCGGACAAACCGGACGCTACAGCTGGCGACTCCGTTGGGGATTTTTTAGAGTCAAGCCTAATGTAATTAATTATATATAGTTATTTTATTATTTATTATTTTATTTATATTACCCCTATTATTTTTTTATTTTTTTATAATGTGAATATAATTATATGTGTTTTGTCAATTTATTTTTATTGTGATGATTTTTTTAATCTTATTTATTTTTCTATACACTACCCTAACACAACTCACACACTTATGAGTGGCCTCTATACCCGGGCTGAGTGCAAACCTAAGATAAGTTAGAGACTGTGTAATGATAATCTTCTGGATGTACATCCTGATTGGTTGTCATGAAAGTCTCACCTAGAGTTGACTTTTCTAGAATATTGTCATTTTAATAGTTTACTTATTAATTGATTTAATATTTTAGAATTGAGTTATGTGCTCTAGGAGCCAATTTAGAACTATAAAGCCACCCATAGTAAATGTTCACAATAAAAAATCATCAAATAAGAAAAGAACCATGTAGGGCATAATCATGTATGTAAATAAGAAAAGAACCATGTAGGGCATAATCATGTATGTTTCATCCTTTACTTCATATTACAACATATTTTTCTTTTTTCTCATTTTTTTAGATAAAATAATTGCATATTAGGAGGTAGTAAAATGTTTTATTTAAATGCATAATCATTTCATTCATTTTTTTTTACATTCTCATAACATTTTCCTTCAACAACAAAAAAACAAGACAAAAGACAAAAAAAAAAAAAAAAAAAAAAAAAAAAAAAAAAAGCAAAAAGAAAAAATATTGTGACACCCTTGTCGGACATGTTCCCGAGTTAAAATCATGGATGAATTGAAACATACAAAGATGATCTAAACCAACTGAAAGTTCATATGGCTAAAAGATTGGAAATCTTACAAACTCTCAATATTTGAAATCATGGGGATCCTTCATGAAAAAAAAAAAAAACTATCACGAAAAACTCATTTGTTACCCATTTGATTTCATAAGTCTAACAATTATCACCTTTTAGTCTACTTTTTGGTTATACTCTATCTAAAGCCACTTGTCCACAATATTTGAACCTGATACTAACTAGATTCATATTCATCATACACCCCCTACTTCTGAGTCATGAACATACTTCATTGGCTTTCGTCACAAGTAAATCTCTAGAAGTTGGGTCGTCTATGTTGAACTTTCATCACTACCGATTATTATTTGATGTCATCAATCTAAAAAATGACAAACCTTGTATGAATTTTTGATGATTATTAAAGAAAAAACCTTGACTAAACACAACTTTAAAGTTATTGACTATGTTCTCCCATATATATACAAGGGGCAAGTTTCCCCATTATTGTTAATGTTATTTAATTTGATCCTAACACATTGATCATATTGATGTGCCTAAATATTTTGAATGTCAATAAATGCATTTTGTATTGTTTCCTTTTCCATTCTCACTCATCATATATTTCACAATCTCTTACCAAACATTATTTTTCTTTCTCTTCTTTAAACCATATACCAAACATATTTGGAAGTGGTTCATTCATAATAAAGTTTTCTAAAATCTCATACATAATTTCAGTCATGCTATAAATTCCATGGAATGTGAGAACGATACAAAAATCCACTATTTCGATGGACTTCGATGTGTTGGGGCATGAGATTAATGTCACGTTAATCCCCTTAGACAAGTGGTTTTATCTTAATCATTGTCTAAATATGTTTCGAATATGTCAATCATGTGGGGAATTTCAAGTTTGTGCCATGGATATTCTAGCCGCCTACGAATCGAAAATGAAGATGTTGAACGTACATGAGGCTTGAATGTAATCCTCAATCAACTAAATCAATAATGCAAAAGTTGGAATAAGAAGATGATCATTTTGTATATACATATTAGACAAATGTCTAAAAAAATATTGAACTCATTTTCCATCATGTCTCTCAATAATATAATCAACTAGCTTGTAAGGAAAATATGACTTCTAATGCTAGAATTATGTATATTCTAATGCAAGAATTATGTATGTTCAATTTTTCAAGCAATAACAAAACGGAACATGTATCAATATTAATCAATCAAACAACGAAATAAAAGATACGGGATAGAAGAGTGATACTCAGATACTTATCTTTGTTCGGTCGTCTGTAAGACAACCTACATCCAGTCCCAAGATCAACTTGATCTTAGCCTTTTTCACTAGAATCTTCTATAGAACGTTTTACAGATTGTCCAGCTAGCTCCTAGCCTATCTATCCAACTATCTTGATTCTAACATACATCCATCGCATCCCTTGAGTTATTCCGGTAAACTCACACAAGATCGCAATGAGGTTCCTTCTTGATGATCACAAGCATCAACGAACGGTAACCACCAGTTTAGCTACTGGATTTTTACACGGTTTGGTTTCAATGTAATTTTATAGAAATTGACAACAAAGAAGATCAAAAGATCTTTCTAATAAAAGCGACTTGATCACACAATGATGTTCAAACTATAAGTGTTTGCCAAGTGATTCAGTTTTCTCAAAGTATTGTGTGTATCAAGAAATTCAAAGGTCTCAAAAGTTTTGTTTCAGAAGGATTTCAATTTTGTGTGTTTTCTAAAAAGTTATCAAAGTATTTTGAAAAACAGTTTTGAGACAGTTTTTATATGTTTCAGAAAAACACATAAATCGATTTGCCAATCGATTTTATAAAGCATTGAAACACTCCAATCCATTTGTCAATCGATGCTCGTGTTTCTTATTTTTCTTGAATCTTAAAAACATATGCATCAATCGATTTGCCAATCGATTGTGTTAATTCATAAATCAGAAAACTGAGACAAGTTCGTATCAGCATCGATTGAGTAATCGATTTCGAATGTTTTGTTCAAACAACGAGATCAAAACAATCGATTCCACAATCGACTGATATTCCATCATAATCGATTTGGCAATAGTTCTGTAATTGAAAATAGTTGCTCCAATCGATTAGACTGATCACAGGGACTCTAGAAATTTGCACTAATCGATTCGTCAATCGATTTGCTTTGTCCCAGTGGCTCAGCTGTTTAATTCCAATCGATTTACCAATCGATTTGAATTGTTACAGGGACTTAGCTAATTTGAAAACATTGATTTGTAAATCGACTATGAACTTGGTTTTTGATATATGATTAAACATTTTCAACACTCAATCGATTTGTCAATCGATTAGTATATGTCTTGCAAGTCAAGAAATAAAATTCAATTGATGTCTCAATCGATTGGATTTGTCACAGAGCTACTAACTTAGAAAAACTTTTGTCCAATCGATTTGTCAATCGATTTGGTTTAGAAATGGTTGTCTCTGTGTCTCACTCAATCGATTCATCAATTGATGTTCCAATCGATTGTCCAATCGATTGGTATGTTACAGTGGTCAAGTCTGATGCAAAATAAACTCGAAATCGATTTGCCAATCGATTTACAAGACTTGTGACTTGCCCCTGTAACTCACACAATCGATTTCTCAATTGATTCATGAATCGATTGTCCAATCGATTGCGTTGCACTCAGAGTTCAAGTTTTACTGGGATCCTTCACAGAATCGATTTACCAATCGATTGGATCAGTGATAACTTTACTCCTGAGTCAATCAATCGATTGCCCAATAGATGTATCAATTGATTAGTCAATCGATTTGGTTACTTGGTTCAATTTAAAAACACATTTTAACTTGGCAACAACTTATGCATGAACTCATATATGATAAGTCTAAAGCCTAATAAACACAATCACTAATGACACTAAAGCATAGTTGACTTTGTCCAACAGATGCTTCACTTTAAGCTTGATTCCTTGCATTCCAAGCTTTGTGTCCATATGGTTAGTGTGTGTGTGTGTTTCTACTTGAAATGCAACTTGATTCAAACAGTTAGCTTAATCATAAGACATTGTATGCTTGTTAATTATGTCAAAACTAAAATCAGGGGGACTTATGTCCAACATAGCTGACTATAGCTACTTTCTCTTCAATATTCAAAGTGAGTCACGATGAAGAATAGTCATTCACAAGAATAAAATTCACGACTACCGTGCTCATTATCAAATGTATAAGAAAATTATATGAAAAATTCTCGTACCAAACATTACCTCGTAACTGTAGAATACCCTCCATGAGTATCAACCTATAACTGGGGCACCCCTTTTTTTCTTATTATATAGAATAAAGGCAGTGCGACCCACTCGAAGAAAAAAAACCCCTTATCAATAGTAACGACCTGTGTTGACCGATTGAATTCAATTCAAGAGAAATGTTGACTGCCTCATGTCAAGGACACAAGATCTTAAAAGAATAACATATGAACTTCAGAGCTTCAAAAGAAAGAATTAGCATTCAAGAATATTTCACATATCTAAAAGGACTGGCAAGATAGATGAACTCTCAACTATATGAGCCCCCAATACCATAAAAAATACATTCAAGTGTGGCTCTGATCCACACCAATATGGATCAAGAACACTTATCACTACTTGCACACATTGATGCTTCAAGAAGTATTACATCTAAATGAAGACCCGCTAGGTTGAAAACCCGAAAGGGCGACCTAGGCAAAAATTAGGGTGCAAAATCATAATAATAATAATAATAATAATAATAATAATAAATACTCGCTAGGTTGAAAACCTGAAAAGGCGACCTAGGCAAAAATTAGGATACAAAAAAAGAAAAAAAGCTCGTTAGGTTGAAAACCCGAAAGGGCAATCTAAGCAAAATTAGGGCCACAAAAAATATAGAATGAAAAAAGATCACTTGTTTGAGAATCTAAAAAAGGATGATCAAAGAATATAGCTTACATACACACATCAAAGTTGAAGCCGAACATATTCTGAAAGACTGTAGATTGGAGCAAATCGTATCTTCCTAAGTAGGTTAATAACATGAATGAAATTGTGGCATGAGTTATAAGCACACTTATTTTATGAAAAACTACTAACAAATTGGGTCATTTATCCATATGAGATCACTTTATCTTCTTTTCTTTCTATGCATTTTTTTTTTGGTACCATAGATTTTCTCATTAAATATAATTGTCTGAACCTTCCTTCACTACTTTCTTGTGTTATAATTTTTTTTTTTTTCAAAATGCATTTTTTATGATAATCTTATATGGGGACACATATTATGTGAATGTCAAGAGGTCAAAACTAGTATGATGTCTTTACATGTGAGGCAGGGGCAACTAAAGAACAAGTTGATGATCTAAGAAAAAATCTCTTTAGAGATCAAAAGGACAATCACCACCATTTATTTGAAGTGGTGCGCATTTTTCATCCATGAATCAAGGATCATGTCCGTAAAGAGGTGAAAGAAATAAAAAAAATTGAAAAAAAATTGATTGAAAAAAAAAAGATGAAAATGAAGGAAAATGTTTATTCATTAAATGCATTCATGACATTTTATATTTAGTGGTTAAATTTAAAATTGAGACACTAACCCACACCCTATATTATTTGAGAGACGGGACATTGACCCGCATCATCTGATTTATGAGCAGGGATGACTGACGCTCCTTCTCTGATTTAAGAGCTGGGATGACTAGCCTTCAGCCTCAAATTTAAGAATTAGGCCGCCCCAACAAAAAATTTGTTGATATATTTGCGGATGAATTTTGAGTCCCATAGGAAGCTATTACTGAAAATACTAAATGAAGTCCACGTCACTCAAGATATCACATTTGACAAATTTGGAGGCATCATAAATAAAATTACTACTAACAGTCACGTAACATTCATAGATGACGAACTGCCCGTGAAGAAAGAGGCCATAACAAAGCGTTGCACATATCAGTAACGTGCCTCGATCATATGATATCAGGAGTCCTTGTTAAAGCTTTCGATGGGAGTCTAGAGAAATGATGGGATAAATTGAACTCCCAATTCAAATGGGCCCGGTCAATTTTGAAATCACGTTTCATTTGATGGATATTATACCCGCCTATAGCTCCTTATTGAGGAAACCATGGATCCATTCTACTGGTGTGGTGCTATCAACCCTACATCAAAAGCTAAAGTATATGATATATGACCAACTGATAACCGTGTCAAAAGAAGAAAACTCATTGGTGAGTAAGTTTTCCACCACACCGTACGTTGAGACAATAGAGTAAGCTCTGGAGATCGCCTTCCCAAACACTAGAAATGGTGGACAACGCTTACGTCGAGATGACAACATATAACTACATCTATCAAGCATAACTATTACAGTGGTTAGATTCATGTTAAGCTGGGGGCATCATCCATGAAATGATTTGGGGAAGAATGAAGAATGACTCAAAGAATTGATAAAACTTCATGAGAATAGAGATAAATAGGATTTAGATTACGAATCAACCAAAGTTGACAAGCAAAGATTTCCCAAAAAAAAAGAGAAAAGGAAAGACAAACAAGATTCATATTGCAGTTGCTAGAGATGATATTTCCATCGATGATGCTAATTGGGTTTGTCCATATGATGCAAAAACAAAAATGAAGAATTGGGAGACAATCAAGTTGCATATGGTATTCAATGAAATTCTCATTTTTGAGAATAAATCACTCATATATGATTGCACTCAAATTCTGCAACATAACTTTGACCATCGTACTAATCAGGCAATAAAAGATAATGAAGAAGCTTATGAATTTCCCCTAGTATAGTTAAAATTGGTAGAAAAAGAAGGCAAGACATTATGTCCCATAAGGAATCAATAAAAGTGATTAATCTAGGGAAAGAAGAAAATAGAGTCAACACTATCTTAAAAAAAAGAAGTATATCATGAACTAATCGAAATTCTACACAAATAGAAAGATATTTTTGCCTTATAATATCAGGATATGTATGGATTGGATACTAGCATAGTGGAGCATAAATTTCTCTTAAAACCCAATTTTTCTTCGGTCAAACAAGAATTAAGGAGAATAAAGCCCGATATTTCATTAAAAATCAGGGAAGAAGTAAAAAAATTGATGTTGGGTTCCTAGATATGGAAAATTATCCCCAATGTATAGCCAATATTGTATCGATGCTGAAAAAGGATGGCAAAGTTCGAATGTGTGTCTACTATAGGGACCTTAACAAAACCAATCTTAAAGATGAGTTCCCGTTACCTGACATCGATATTTTGGATGACAATATGGCTCACCATTCACTTTTTCTCCTTTACGGATGGTTGCTCAGGATATAATCAAATCAAGATGGCAGTTGAAGACATGAAGAAAAAAAACACCTTTCATCGCCCCTTAGGGAACATTGTGTTTCAAGGTAATGCCTTTTGGTCTAAAGAATGTTGGGTCAATCTAGCAAAGAGCTATGGTAACTCTATTACATGACATGATACATAAAAAGATAGAAGTTTATGTAGATGACATGATTGCTAAGTCACGAATAGAAGAAAAACATGTGATTGATCTAAAGAAACTCTTTGAAAGATTCTGAAAGTTCAAGCTAAAACTTAACCCCCTTCAAATGCACTTTAGACGTATGACTGGATAAATTGTTAGAATTTTTGGTTAGTCAAAAAAGAATAGAGGTCGACCCATATAAAGTTCGAGCCATTTTGGAAATATCTCCGCAAAGTATAGAGAGAGAGATTCACAGTTTTCTTGGGAGACTAAATTATATTTCAAGATTTATATCACAACTAACTGCCACCTGTGAATCGATCTTCAAACTTTTATGGAAAAATTATCAAATGGTTGTGTAGAACAAAGATTGTAACATAAAAACATAAAAAAGAAAAAGGTTATTTAGAAAATGGTTGTAACATACAAAGATTAGCATGAGATGTTGTCGTTTGCACTACACGAGTATCGTACCTCGATATGCACTTCAACTGGGGCAACCCCTTTTTGTCTAGTATATGGGATGGAGGTTGTGTTGTCCATTGAAGTAGAAATCCCATTTGCTAAGAGTATTAATGAAAGTCAAACTAGAGGAATCAGAATGGATACACACTTGTTTCGATCAATTGAATTTAATTGAAGAAAAAAGGTTGACAGCTTTATGCCATGGACAATTATATCAGAAAAGACTGAAAAGAGCGTACGAGAAAAAATACGAGAAAGTGACTTGATGCTAAAATGATCTTACCAATTCAAAAGGATTATCATGGAAAATGGACCCTTAACTATGAGGATCCATACGTCGTGAAGAAAGCTTTCTCGGGTAGGGCATTGATCCTCACGAATATGGATAGAAAAATTTAGTCCTCCCTGTTAACTCAGACGTTGTAAAAAAGTATCATATTTAAATAATGAGTACCCGCTAAGTTGAAAACCTAAAAGAGCAACTTAGGAGAAGAAGAAAAATATATATACTCAAAAGGACATGATCAACAATATGGATCAGACTATAACACGAGAATAAAAGTTGTTTACAATACAAGACAACAACATGAGATCCAACTTAGGATCACAACAATAATTATTTAAAAAAAAAAAGAAAGAAAGAAAAAGAAAAAGGAGAAGAGGACGAAAGAGACATCAAAGATATCAAGTTCAAAAAAAATTGTATAAGTGTTTTTTTCTTATGAGAAAACGACTCGCATATTGAAGCCGGGAAAACGACTCGCACCCGAAGCCGAGAAAACGAACCGCATGTTGAAGCCGGGAAAACGACTCGCACCCTGAAGCTGAGAAAACGACCCGCATGTTGAAGTCGGGAAAACGACTTGCACCCCGAAGCCGAGAAAACGACCTGGACGTTGATGCCAGGAAAACGACTCGCACCCCGAAGACGAGAAAATGACCTGCACGTTGAAGCCGGGAAAACGACTCACACCCCGAAGCCGAGAAAACGACCCGCATATTGAAGCCGGGAAAACGACTCGCACCCTGAAGCCGAGAAAACGACTCGCATGTTGAAGTCGGGAAAACGACTCGCACCCGAAGCCGAGAAAACGACTCGCATTCTTCTAAAAAATTATTTTTTCTGACAAAATTAGAGTTGTTATCTTTACTTATTGTTACTTTGATTCTCAAGTAAATTCTAAGTAAAGAGGGGCAGCTGTTGACACCTAATTTTGTCCGATTTTTATTTATTTTTTAGTTTTTATTAAAAAAGGAAATAATAATAATAATGACAATAATAATAAATATATAAATATATATGATGAAATATAAAAATAAAAAATAAATAATTAGGGATATAAGCTTTAAACAATCACAAGTGTTTTCGGCTCTTGTTTGCCTCTAATTCTTGTTCAGACTCTTTTCTAAAATATAAAAAATAATAATAATAATAATAATAATAATTATTATTATTATTATTATTATTATTATTATTATAATAAGAAATAAAAATAAAGAAAACTGAAAAGAAATGAATTGATTGTCATAAAAATCGATGCAATGATGATCAAAATAAATGAAAAAAACAGAAAAGAAATTGATTGATAGTCACAAAAACCAGAATAATTATGATCAATTGAATAGAAAAGAAACCGAATAAGTGAATCAATGGCAATAAGAATTGGTATAATTGTGGTCAATTAAAAGAAAAGAAAACCGGAAAAAATAGATTAATGGTAATCAATTGACAGTTATTCTCTTGTCTTTTGCAATCTACACCCAAAAGTCTATAAATAGTCTGCCACAAGAGGGCAAAAAGAGGGGGGAAGGTAAAAACACAATGGAGAACACAAAAAAGATAAAAGAAAAGAAGGAATAATAGAGAGAAAAGAGAGAAGAAAGATTAGAATCAAGAGCTAGTAAAGAATAGTGCTAGAGTTTTTTTTTTACTATTCTATGCACGTATGATATAAACAACAATTTTTTTTTAGTTTCACGATCAAGTTTTATAATTAACTAATAAGAATCAATTTTATTGTTGTATAATCGTTTATTTATTTATCAAATTCGTGATCTCTCATCTCTATTGTGTTTTATTTCTTGTGTGTTAGATTTTAAATTCTCTTATTATTACCGTTGTCGGTCCGTGCCACATACGCGTCATTGACTCGCGAATCTGCTCTTGGATTTTTATTCTTTACGGTTTATAAAAATAAATAAAAAAATAGTAAAAGTGTTTCCTTAAAATAAAACGATACACAAATCAATATATAATACATCATTCTTATTATTATTGTTATTATTATTATTATTATTATTATCATTATTACTATGATTATCACTATTATGTTGTTAATTTATTTTGATATGTAAATGTATAAAGTAAAATTAATAATAAAATTGGTCAACACATAAATATTTTTTACCCAAGAATTACATGTGTTTTGATTTCTCTATTGCACCTGGGGATATGTAGGAGCAAGGTCTTCCCCTTGTCAAACCAAATTAATAAAAAAAAAAAATTCTTCTTTCATTAATGTAAATAATTTATTTATTTTTATTATTTTTCTTGAGGTAAAAACAAATAAATAAATAGTTTGTATATAATTAATTATAGGGTAATCATTTTAACGGATGTTGTAGGATCCCTACTCGTAATCGACTCCCGAATCCAAATTTTTGGTTCAAAAATATTATTTTAAGTTTTATCCAATTTTTTTTAAAAAAAATTGGTAGCGACTCCTTTTTTTTTCGCGGATAAACCGGACGCGACAGTAACTTTCACATATAATTTAGCTTTTAGTTCCATAAAAAAGAGATGCATTGTTTAGTTCCTACAAAAAAATTCTGAACAAATTTAGTTCTTGCTAGATAGTTTTTAAACTTTTAAATTTTTGAATGATTTTATGCAATAACTTTAAAAATATTATTAAAAAAAATTCATAAAAATTTAGAATTTTTTTAACTTAACATAAATTAAATATAAATTTTATAAATATCATAAATCTAAAATAAAAGGAATTAAAATATAAATCTATAAATCAAATTTTAAATTTAGTTTTTATAAAAGAACTTTTTCTAGTGTAAATATATTTATAAAAAAATTATGTAAAAATATATGTTAACATTCAAACGAAAAATATTAACTTTTTGATCTCTACAAACCATTAGGACCATTTCACTTATCCATTTGCAATAAAAATTCTGTAGAATTTATTATATATATTTAAAAAAGACTCCTAATGTTACCTCATTATATTTTGCTACTTCATCATATTTCATCCACCTCAGTCAAAAAGCTGATGTGTACATCTTGAGAGTGCCCTACTCATTCAACAACTTCTCCTCTTTCATCCACAATTTCTTTAATACCTCTAAAATCTATTTGATAATATTATTTTATAATAAATATATAAATTATAAAATTATTTTACAATTTGATAATAACTTGTAATATATAAATTATAAAATTATTTTACAATTATTTATAATAAATTTATGATATATAAATCATTTTACAATTTGATAATAATTTATAATTTATATTATTATCAAATTATTTTATAAGTTATTTTATAATAAATTTATAAATTATTTTATAATATTATTAATCATTTACCAATTATAATAATTTATATTATTAGTCAGTAAATTCAATGGAAAAAAACCACATAATCACTCATTAATATCGACATAAATGTTATTTATCTAATCCTCCTTACAATTATATTATTCCACTTATCGATGGTGGGTAACTTAAAAGTCAATCCATTTATGTCCATCCATTTTTTATTGACATTTTATAAAATAAAAATATATATTCTATTTGACAGAAAATTCACAAATTTATTAAAAATAATCATAAAATACGAATATATGAAAAATTATTAAAAAAGTTACTTCCAATTATTAAAATCTATTATCTATTATATATATCTAAAATACACTCCCGATATCACAACAACTTATTTTTTTTTACAAACTCTTGATAAAATATATTCAATAATTTTTTTTTACAACAACTTCTCATGCTTGCAATTAAAACATCATACTAATAAAACAAATAAATTTAGACTACGCTACAATATAATTCAACATTAACATTTTTTAAAATAAAAAATATTAAATAGTCAATCATATTTTTAAATTTTTACATCTTATTTTTGGGTTTGTATTTTATATTTTATTTCATCAAATAAATACAAGTACCGTTATATGTTGAAAAATAAATTAACAATCAAAGTACAATGAGTCAAACAATTATCCTATATAATAAGTTATCATACGAATTTTACAAAATATTTTAAAAATTAAATAATAATTATAATAAAACATAATTTTCCCTCATTTTAATTTTCCTAATCATATTCAAGTATTACAAATCAATAAAGTAATATTATAAGATAACTATATTTTTAATACATAAAATATTACTTATAAAACTTATAAAATTAATTAATTAATTTTCTATATATAGCTTTCTATAGTGTGAATAAGACATTATATGTAATATATGTGCAATGAGACTGACAAAACAATGTTTAGAGTGTCTAGGGAGATTAAATAGTATGTGCAATTTTACTTGTAGTCTTTCTTCTCTTTGGCAAGTTCAACTTCTTGAATAACTTAAAAGTCATTTCACAACATTGAGGAGAATTAAATAATGTTAACTTCACTCTATTTTGTCAATAAATTCCAAGGAAGAACAAGTCCAATGAATATCAAGCTTTAGCACTTGCATGGTGCACATTTTAGTTCTACATTAATCCTCTGTATGGTCTTCAACTGTTTCTTTGTTGTGAACCGTTGGCTCATCGACTTGTGGTAGCTGCAACTCCTCATTGATCTTATCATCACTTGCTAATGTTTCATTTTTATCTTCTTCAACTAGCTCTCTTGATGACACCTGTTGAGTTTACAACATCAACATGCATATTGCAAATGTATTAGCTAATTAGCACACATTTTTTTGCATCTTTTAATGATGAAAAATAAATCAAACTTTTGAGATCAAAAGTATATTTAACTCTAAAATATATTATAAACTTTATAAGCAAAAAAACTTTAAAGAATGAAAATGTTACTTTGTCACCAGCTAAATCTTTTGATCCCTCATCCACATCCTCCTTAGTTTCCATCTCATTGATTTGTTTGGTGGATTCTAAAGTGTCCTCTTGATTAATTTGGTGTGAAGAATGGTCTTCACTACTCTCACCACCGTTATTTAACTTGTCTTGTTGTTCTATCCTGTAGATTTCTTCATTGTTCATGTTTCTAAGGATATTTGTTTCTTCAATGGAATTCTCCATGTGATTTGTATCCTCCTGATCAATGTCACAAAAAATAAACAAAATTAGATCACAATGTTAAGCCAATACCTTTCATCATACCTTTCTATTATGATTGAAGTTTAGGATTATATATTACAACTTGTATTTAAATAATATAGTTCAAATTACATGTTATAACCATTTGTTCTCATAAATTATACCTGGTCAACATTATGTGATTCATCAGTTATATAATCCACCAAAGGCTGACTATTTTGAGGCATGATGTCATGTGGAAGTTCACCTTCATTCAAAGTTTCTTGTGTCATATCCTCCATGTTATTAGATTGTTGAGAACCTATATCCATTTGTTGATTAAAAGTTGGTGATGAAAGTTCTTCTGCTAGGGTCTTATCTGGTAATACAGACCTTGGTGATGATGAAATTGACTCATTAGAGCCTTCATCAATGGATTCTTGCCTTACAATTGAATTGTTAGGATCAGGATCTTCACTACTTGTTGAATTCTCTATGTTACCTTGTTCTGTGATTGTTGAGTTATTCACATTATCATTGATAATTTGTGACTCATTAGTTAAATTCTCTGACAAGTGGCACCACTCCTGTTGTTTCAAACAAAAGACAAATAATTTAAAATTAATTATATAACATGTCCAAATGAAAGTGTCCATGAAAATACATTGTAAAACTAATTTACATTGACAATCTAAAGTACCGCATTTTTATAACTATATCGTAAAATTGATGACACGACGTGACAAAATAAAATGCTTCTATTAGTCCAAAAGTAACTCACTCACCTGTTGATTTGCTTGTTGTGTTTCATTAGATAATTGATTCTGAGGAGTTGTCACATAAGAAGAATTTGAAGATTGAGGCATTTCAAATTTCCCCAAAGAATATTTCATATAAGGACCAAAGATGTTATGATCAGTAGATACAACACAACAAGTTGGAGTATCTTCAGGACCTTCATCTCTTGAAGAATATGAACTAACATCAGCTACATCTTCATCTATTTGTCTTAAAGAAATGGGTGAAACAATATCCTTTGAAGTATTATTCACTTCTTCTTCATTATTAATATTATTATCTTCCTCAGTTATAACTCTTCCATGAAATGAAGCACCCCACAAATCTTCACTTCCAGAACTAACATCTCTATCAATATCACCATCATACAACACAGAATCTCTATCACTTGGTGAATTATTACTCTCACCATTTTCATCAACTGTTGATGTAAGTGAACCAATTTCAGAAACTTCCACTTGTAAATCAGAAGCTATGGAGTAAGTTGGTGTGTGACAAAAGCGTCGGTCGGTTGAGAACATAGTTTCCTGTCTCTTATCAATTGGAGATGGAACATTGTCATACATAGATTCATTTATAGTATTTGTTGTTATGTTGGTAGAAGGAATTGGTATATTAAGGAGCCTCTCATGAGGCTTAGAAAACCTTGGCCCTGGCCTTGGCTTTTGTGAAACACTTCTATTAGTTTTAACATTTGAGATGTTTGAAACTATTGAACTTGACTCACTTTCTGACAATGATTTTGTGTCATGACTTGTCTTCAACTTTTCATTTTTCATGTCATCTATATCAGTTTTACACTTTTCATCTTCTTCATCTCCTTTTGGTTCTTTAATTCCATTCTCACGGTAGATCAACTGGTCAATTAGCCAATCATGATTTCCCTTTTCTGAATTAGTAAAATACATAGAATTTAATTGTTAGAAATAGAAAAAATTTGTTCTAAACAAAGTAAAAAAGACTAGTTTTCACCTGGAAGCCTTCTAAATCTTGAGTAAGCATGTTTATCTGAAAACTTCCTACCATGAAATGAATCCTTATGATGTTCTTGTTTGATTTGAGATGACAAATTCTTGTGATGACCACTTGTAAACTCTTGAAGAAAACCATCATTTGTAAGATTTGGTTTCTCCTCAAAAGGCTCATAAGGAATATCATAAGGACTCCTTGGCATAACAGAAGGAGCAGAACCTGGCATTTCTAAATCATCATTATCACAATTCCCTCTTGTAATAACCAATGGTGCCATTAAACTTGGTGTCGTTGATTTTTTATCAATTAAACCATTCTCAACTTGCAACTTCAACAATTTCCTTGCTCTTCTTCTAGCTATAAGACTCTCCAACCTTCTATTTCTCTCCATCTCAGAATTTCCAAGATCCATAAGATTTTTCTGATCATTTTCTGTCCATAAAATAGCACTGTTACCATCCTCTTTTCCATCTTCCTCATCTTCATCATCCTCCATCTTCTCTATCTCCATCTCAGTATCATTACATTCCACAAGATCAACCATTGAAGGCTCAGTCCTTATACTTTGTCTTTTATGTGCTTGTGTTTTTCTACCTGGCAAACCATAATACAATGAACTCTCACCTTTCTTAAAAGGTTCAATGCTTCTCTTTGTGTACTCATTTTGAAACACTTCTGATAAATCTTTGGCTTTTTCTTCTAAACCACCATACACATCCCATTTCCTCTCTCTAAAGTTTTTCCTTCTACTTGTTGCATTTTGTGATGGATACTTATATAGAATTTCATGTCTCATATTGCTTGGTGGTAACTTTGGTGCACATTTTGGTTCAACTTTGTTTTGCTCTTCTTTTTTCTCTTTTATTTTCACATATTTTAGTTGAGTTTGCTCAGAACTCCAAAAGATTCTCAAGAAAATAGCACCACATAGAAGAAAAGGTGACGTGTAAACCAAGAAGGTGTAAATGTATGAAAGGAATATATAAAGGATTATGAACACCAATGAAACACTTGAAAATAATGGATGATTTTGTAGAAACATGTAACTAGACTTAGTTGAAACACGAAACATTCTTAACAAATGAACTTGAATGTCTTTTGCATTCAAACCCATCTTTGTCTCTCTCTGTCTCTCAATGTTACCACAGAGAATAAACTATATATGTTTTCAAGCTTGTGGTTGAATAATATAATAATGTGTATATCACAATTCATAAGTCAAATTGTGCACATTTTGTTCATTACTATATTCAAACAAGTAACAAAAAGTAATGGTATGTGACATGATTATAGGTGATATGTTTGTTACAAATCACTAGGAATAAATTTTCAAAGAAAATGTGTAGGAAAAAATTGTATAAACACTTAGAATTGGCTTTGGAAAGGAAGCTATTGATGTGATTTGGTAAAGGTCGTCATAGAAAGCATTCAGAAAATTGAGAAAACCAAAGGAGTAGAGAGAAAAACAAGGTCAATTTTCCATCAAGTGATGGTCACCAATAAACATATTTTTTTATCCCCTGACAATTTAGTTTGTCTTTTTTAAGGAAATTTTGTTTGGTTGAAAATTTCATAGATCCTCTTATTTAGGAATTTTATTATTACTATGCACAAAGGTAAAAAAAAAAAATGCATTAGAGATAACAAGGAGGGAAAGAGTAAACACACAAAATTAAATTAATAAGTTAATGCAATGCAAAGTGGCATCATTGAGTATTGCATTTGTACCAATCTGACACAATATATTATTTAGAGTTTAATGGGTATTTATTATCTATTACTACAATCAATGTGTGCTCTCTATTTTTCGATGTTATACTGTTAATTTTAAAATACAATTACAAAATGAAATTATGTGAAAAAAATAGTGAAAAAAAATTAGTGGATGTTAATGTAAAACTAGTTTCATGCATATATCCTTTAAATTCATATTATTTATAGCATGATTGGATTATTTAGTAAATTTTTTAATATTTCAATAGGACTTTAATTGTAAAATTTTTTTTATATGTAAAATTAATTATTAGTAACGCACACTTAATAATTCTTCCTTTCATGTTGGTCCAATTATACTAAGTTACTAACAATGGAGTCTAAATTAAGCCCTTTTAATTAATGCTGCTAAAAATCCAATTAACTCATGTCACCTTTTTTTAGCGTAGGTACTTTGCAAAATAATAACTCTATCAGAAAATAATAACTATCACAGGAATGAAACTTAAGATCTAACAATTAAAAATAACTAGAATATTATTTTATAAGTTTTATAAGTATTATTTTATAATATTATTTTATTGATTTGTAATAATAGAATATGATAAAGAAAATTAAAATAAGAGAAAATTATGTTTATCAAAATCATCTAATTTAATTTTTAAAATATTTTATAAAATTCATATGAAAACTTATTATATAGAATAATTGTTTGACTCATTTTACTTTGATTGTTAATTTATTTTTCAACATATAATGGTACTTGTATTTGTTTGATGAAATAAAATGTAAAATACAAACCCAAAAATAAGATGTAAAAATTTTAAAATATGATTGACTATTTAATATTTTTTATTTAAAAAAAATGTTAATGTTGAATTATATTGTAG
>JBBPBS010000276.1:22431461-22444658 GCA_037974835.1 Cicer judaicum | reverse complement strand
ATTTATTTCATGATTTTTTAAATTTGTTATTGATAAATATTTATCTTATATTTTTTTTAGCGTCAATTATAAATATCTATTTCATATTATTTTAATATTTATTCAATATTTTTTTTATCACTGATAAATAAAAAATATAATTTATTTATAAGGACAAATAACAAAATTTTAAACATTTATTTTGGAATAAATAATTTAGGTAATCTTTAATAAAATTAAATATAATTTAATATTTTTCTTATGTTGTAATATTATTTAATCTTTATTTAAGAAGACAAATGAAGTTTTTGTTTTTATAAATAAAATACTTATTCTCTTGTAAAAAGAAATACTGTTAATATTTCATGTGGTTCTATATAATAAAATATGTTTTGAAATTAAATGCTTTTTGTCATTTGTTTTTAAATAGAATTCAATAGAATATTTTTTGAAATATAACGTTGTTTTGATCTAGAGGAGTTTTTTTTTTTTTCAATTAGAAGATAGTTAAATATATAAATGATGGTTACATAACTATTACAGTAATAAAGTTGAATTTAAAATCTAAAACGTGAAATTAATGATCTAATTATAAAATTAATTAGGACAATTATGTATTTTTGTTTGTGTTTAAATTGACTTGTTTTAAATTGATGGATAACGTGGGTTTGACTTGGAAACATTACCGATGGAAATTATTAAAACCAATAAAAATAAAAACCAGAAATCTAGGGTGGAAGTTTTCCCAAGTCCTCTCATAATCTAACGGCTGAAATTCTCCGTCGCATCTCCATCATCATCCACCATTGTTGTTACTCTGCAACAACAACCCAATTTCTCTTACGCAAAAAAACAAAAACACCATAACCCACTTCTCAACTTCCAATTTTCCCTCTCAATTTCTCATTCACTCTCTTCGAATGTTACCTTTAGAGTATCACCTTCATTATCGATCCCCTTTAACCCATAATCAAATATTCAAAACCTATTTCAATTCACTTAACCAAAAATCGCTCTTTTCCCGCGCAAATTCAAGGGTTCACCACCCATGTCGTTTTATTCCCAGTTCGTGTCGTTTTGTTGTCAACAATTCACGAAAGTTCGGATTGTGGGTCAACCACGAACCCACAAGATGGCTTTGTCGTTCCACTAGTGAGACAGATTCAGCAACCGGTTCGAGTGGAGAGGAAAAAACCGGTGAAGGTCCGGTTGTTGATGAAACCGGTTCGCCGAGCTCCGGTTCGAACCGGAGGAGGGAGAAACAAAGGAAGGGTGGCTGGTGGTGGTGGAGATGGCCGGAGATACGATGGGAACCGATCGTTCAAGCACAGGAAATTGGGATTTTGCTTTTGCAATTAGGGTTTGTGATTTTCGTTATGCGGTTGCTCCGGCCAGGAATTTCGTTACCCGGGTCGGATCCTAAGGCTCCAACGACGTTTGTGAGTGTTCCTTATAGTGAGTTTTTGAGTAGAATTAATAGCAATCAAGTGAGGAAGGTTGAGGTTGATGGGGTTCATGTTATGTTCAAGTTGAAAGGTGGTGTTGGTAATATTCATGATGGTGAAGTTTTAGGAGGTAGTAATAACAATAGGTTGCATGAATCAGAGTCTTTGGTGAAGAGTGTTGCACCAACTACGAGGATAGTTTATACTACAACAAGGCCAAGTGATATCAGAACTCCTTATGAAAAGATGTTGGAGAATGAAGTGGAGTTTGGTTCGCCGGATAAACGTTCGGGTGGATTCTTTAACTCTGCTTTGGTACGTAAGTTGTTGCATTGTCTGTGTGAGTTTTAGAGATGTTTGATGTTGAGAAAATAAACTAGTATCATTATTTGTTATTGTTGTGTTGGAAACTTTAGCTATAAGTTAATACCTAAGCTGAGTTTGACAGAATCACGGCACTGTAGGTCACCGCAATTTTGGCAAAAGTTATATATTTTGGAGTTTAACCATAATTTTGCCAAATTCAATGTCCAGGAAACATTAGAGTGTGAAGAGGTTGATGCTAGAAATGGATATCAAGGGTCCCAATAGTTTAAAAAAGCATTTTGTGTTTCACTTTTAAGAATAAAATCTTTAAATAACTGAGTGAAAACAAGGTGATAGATTTGTAATAATACAAGTAAAAACTTAAAAAATGAGAACAGAAAACATTTTCTGAAACCAAACTGACCCCAATCTCACTGTAGGTCTAGGTATTTTCTTTCTCTTCTCCCTTTCTCCAGCTTCTGTTTTTTTTGAGGAGGCTGTCTATATGAAGCTTATTTTTTTGTTATGGTGGTATGTTCATTTGTTGAATCTTGAAGGATTAATAAGAACTATGGTTCTTTCGCTGCAACGTTACCAAGTACTTTTAAACTGTTAGAGGTGCTCATGGGTTGATTTTTGTTCGGATTCGGGATAAAATCCAAATAGATCATATTTAATTGGATTATTTTGGTTTTTTTATTTTTTTATTTTCGACAAAACCAAACCAGCCTGATCAATATCCAGTTAGTTTGGTCCATGTTAAAATAAAAAATAAATTCTATATTCTAAATTTTTTATTCTTGTGTATTATCTTTTTTAACATAAAGTTTTGTATTTTATAGTACTATAATCTAAAAGGTACCTTGTTCAATGGTTCTGAAATAATACTTAATTCATTTTCAAACATTAATGCTAGTTTTGAGTAATATTTAGCATTTTCAACAATTTAACTTTGCAGATCTCATTAATCTCTTTACTTAATATATTGTTAAGAAGTTGGATATAAAACATAACTACAAACACTTGGCAACACTAGATAAGAATGTCAACATGAATAAGAAAAAAATAAAAGTAAAGGGTGTTATATGTATTAATGTATGTATAAAAATTAAAATACAGAAGTAAAAATTTAAAAGGAAAAAAATGTCCTAGTGATTGAACTGGTTTGAGTTGAAAAAAGATAAATCCAAGAACTGAGTCTGATGTACTTGGTTTGGTTCAGGTTTGAAGTGAAGTGATTTGATTATCCAAATCAATCTAAATCAACTTAAAGGTTTGATTTGGATTATTAGGTTAATCCTAGTCGATGAACACCCCTAATCAATAGCTACAGTGAAGGAGCAGAACTAAAGGCTGTTTAATTTCCTACTTCTTGGGTATTCGAAAGTGGATGCAGCTCCCATTCTTCTTAATGATATTTAAGGACAATATTCAGAAGGGCCAAAATACCCCATTTGAAGTTATAAATATTTGAAGAGTTGGATACTTTGTTTGTTTAAAAGAAGCTTAGTTTTATATAGGCTTAATTAAGTAAATCTGCATACACCTGAAAAAAACAAAGCATCTTTTGAAATGTGTTAATATGTCATGTTGTAGTTGTGATCGTGTTATGTTCGTTTTCACTAATGTTATATTATTAATGTAAAATATATATCAAGCCTTCATTTGTACATTTATTTTAATTTAATGTATCACTGGTTCATAATATTCACCTTCTTATTGCAATTCGTTACAAGTTTTCATGGTTGTTGTGTGTTGTGGTAGATACCATATATATATATAATGTGACATGCTGATTTCATTCTCATATCTGCAGATAACCTTGTTTTATGCTGCTGTGCTAGCAGGGCTTCTCCATCGATTCCCTTTAAATTTTTCTCAGGTGTGAGTTCATATTCTCAACCCATTTTGATTTGTTGGGCCTTCCAATTCATATGCTGTTTGCAGCATAGTGCTGAAAATAATACATTTTTCTAAATGATTATATGCCGTTTGCAGCATAGTGCTGGTCAGATTCGGAATCGCAAATCAGGTACTTCTGGTACAAAGTCATCTGAACGAGGTGAGACCATCACTTTTGCTGATATCGCTGGTGTGGATGAGGCTAAAGAGGAGTTAGAAGAGATTGTGGTAGGCCATTATGTCATTTTCAGCACTTACAATCTGCAGGATATTTTAAAGGCTTTTTATTATTCAGCTCAGTCGTATATTTTCATTGTGAATCTTCTGGTGATACAGGGAAGTAATTTTCATTATGCTGATTTTCACTTGCCAGGAATTTCTTCGAAATCCAGACAGATACACAAGACTCGGTGCCCGTCCTCCTCGTGGTGTTTTATTGGTGAGTTGTGGATCCCACAGGACGGGATGTGTTTTCTGAAATTTGAATGGGTTTATCTGCAGCTAACATTCAGCTGAACTGCCTACTGTGTTATATTCTCGATCATATATTTAAGTAATTCTTAAGTTATCTTAAAATTTGGGTTGGATCAAACTCCCCCTACAAAACCGGTTTGTAAAATGAGGATTCCCCACCACTTATAAACAAATTTTCAAGCTATATCTCATCTAAGTGAGGCTCTTAACAAGTTGCAATAAACTGGACTAAAATTTTGTTTGACTAGTCTATGCGCATCTTACAAGTAGTTCTAGGTAAATCCTTGAACTATTTTTTCGCGTGTTTTATGCATGTTTGAGCTGTTGTATCGTGTAATTTGATGAATTTTAAAGTGCCTGTTTGGAATCAAGGTCAACTTGACGAAATCACAGTGGCACTGTGATTTTGTGGAAGCTCTAGAGTGTAGCATTTCCCAAAATTACGGGGGCTCACGGCGATTCCACCAAACTCACCGTCAACCCAAACATTAATATTGTTTAGGGTTGAGAGATAGGCTGTAAATATCTGTTGATTTATCTTACAGGTGGGCCTTCCTGGGACAGGCAAAACTCTACTAGCAAAGGCTGTGGCTGGGGAAGCCGATGTGCCATTTATAAGTTGTTCTGCGAGTGAGTTTGTAGAGTTGTATGTTGGCATGGGCGCTTCTCGTGTAAGAGATCTCTTTGCAAGGGCAAAAAGGGAAGCTCCATCAATAATATTTATCGATGAGGTATGAAAATGTATTCTCTTGTTGCATGAGAATCCTACATCCTGATTTTCAATTCTGACAACACTGCATGGGATGATTTGATTCAACATCTATTGTTAATGTTAAATAAACCATTGGATTTTATTTTGGTATGCAGATAGATGCTGTAGCTAAAAGTCGTGATGGTAAATTTCGCATGGTTAGCAACGATGAACGAGAGCAAACCTTGAATCAGTTGCTCACGGTTAGTATTCCTTTGACATTACTCATTTCTTTCAAAAGTAAAAGAAAAATAAGGGAAAAAGACGCTACTATCGCTATGAGCCTAATAAGTTAAAGTTACATTGTAGGAGATGGATGGGTTTGACAGCAATTCTGCAGTGATAGTTCTTGGAGCTACTAATAGGTCAGATGTCTTGGACCCTGCTCTTCGCCGTCCAGGAAGATTTGATCGTGTAGTTACAGTATGTATCCTATATTAGTACACTACCTCCTTTATTTTAATACTCATATTGAACAGTGAATTCTTGACTCTGCATATCTGTAATGAATTTCCCAAAAATATTCTTAGGTGGAAGCACCTGATAGGATTGGAAGAGAAGCCATCCTAAAAGTTCATGTTTCCAAAAAAGAACTTCCTTTAGCCAAGGATGTTGGCCTTGGTGACATTGCTTCCATGACCACTGGTTTCACTGGGTAACTTAGCTGTTTTTTTTTTTTGGTTCCATATTCTCCTTTTTTTTTTTAACACAGATCGGAATTTGTTTTAATGTGTCTTACATTGTTACAGAGCAGATCTTGCAAACCTAGTAAACGAGGCCGCTTTACTCGCTGGAAGACAAAGTAAAGCTGTAGTAGAAAAAATTGATTTCATTCACGCTGTAGAAAGATCAATAGCTGTAAGTCATACTCAGTGTGGTATATAATTGACTCAAATTTGGTCTTTTGTTACTCTTGAATGTTTCTTTATTTATGCATGTACGCCCTCTATGTCATATTAAAGTCACGTTTAGAATATTTACCTGTCTCATAAATGAAACATTAATTACCTTTTTCCACTAACATCCTTAATTATTACTCCCTCTGTCCCAAATTGTATGTCACTTTGGCAATTTCACACAAATTAAGAAATGTAGTTAATGTTGTGTCTAAAAGAGAAATTATAAGTTGCTTTACAAAAATACCCTCCATTAATAGTATGAAAAATGTAAATTAAAAGAATTGGAAAAAGATAGGGTAATAAATAGTAAAGGGCATAATAGGAAAAATAGTATTGATGGTTCTTTGATATTGTGAAACGACATATAATTTTGGACAAATATTTTGCTAGAATGATATAATTTGAGATGGAGGGAGTACTATATTGTATCTCAACCACCTAACTATTTCACTAACTACTTTATTAATAAGGGTAATTTAGTCGATAAAGTTCATTTTATCATAGAAATTGGTACACAATATTTTTTTATACAAAATGTGCATAGCCTTAAATGACGGGTAATATGAGGAGGGAGTAGTTGTTTACAAATGTAGATTCATTCGCACGAATTTTCTATCAAACGGAATAATAATAAATTGAAATGTTAGTTTGCCAAGTAGTTGTGAATATGAACCAAATTACTTGTTTTAGGGCATAGAGAAGAAGACTGCCAAGTTGCAAGGAAGTGAGAAAGCCGTTGTTGCACGGCACGAAGCTGGTCACGCTGTAGTAGGTACTGCAGTTGCAAAGCTTCTTCCTGGACAACCACGTGTTGAGGTAAGTAAACTCATTGAAAGAATTTCCGCGTTGTTCATTTGCCGTCATTAAATAGTTTAAGGATAACTCAATGTCTTAGTACATTGTGTATGTTTTCAGAAACTAAGTATATTGCCAAGGTCGGGAGGGGCTTTGGGCTTTACTTATACACCTCCAACAAATGAGGATAGATATTTGCTATTCATTGATGAGTTGCATGGTCGCCTGGTGACCCTTCTTGGAGGGCGTGCAGCTGAAGAAGTTGTTTATTCTGGTCGGGTTTCAACAGGTGCACTTGATGACATACGACGAGCAACTGATATGGCATACAAGGCTATAGCTGAATATGGTCTTAATCAGACCATAGGCCCTATGTCAATTTCCACTCTTTCTAATGGTGGAATTGATGAATCTGGAGGTGCCGCTCCTTGGGGAAAGGATCAGGTCCTGCAGTTAATTAACCTTTTCTCTTTGTCGTTCTTCCCATTCAATATTTTTCATATGCTGATCTTAGTTGGTACATAACAGGGACATCTCGTTGATCTTGTTCAAAGCGAGGTGCAAAAGTTACTGCAGTCTGCCCTGGCTGTCGCACTTTCCATCATCCGAGCAAATCCCACTGTTGTGGAGGGTCTTGGTGCTTATTTGGAAGGTATTTTGCATGCTATTTTTAATGTTTGATGATTTAGCTGAGTGTTCTCTAGTGATTGCCAAACATTAACAATGAATATATACAAAATATGTAACACCAACACTTCAGCAGATCAAAGGCATGTTCAGTGTCAGACGTGTGTTTGTCTTCGACACGGACACATGTGATTACATTCATTCACTTTTATTTTCTTAAATTATTACTAATGTTTATCTATCAATGTCGTGTGCGGCGTTCGTATCTCTGTCAGGCATTCATATTATACAATATGTTTTTAATTAAATGGGTAATAGATATGTTTGGGGTTAAGGCTTTGCTACCAAAATCGAAGGAATTGTAATGTAACTTGGATGTATCGTTTGCTTCCATGACTGTAAAATGATACTAATGATGTTGAACAACTTCATTTCGGCTTAGCTAGGATGTTCTAATACTAGCTTGTTTTTCAGAAAAGGAGAAAGTTGAGGGTGAAGAGCTACAGAAGTGGTTAAAACTGGTGGTTGCACCAACAGAGCTTGCTCTCTTCGTCAAAAGTACGCAACAGTCTCTTCTCCCATTGCAGACAGGTTCCTAACAGCTAAAAGAGTTGGTTGAATATGGTAGCAGTGTGGAGTTGTAACTTGGGGTATGGATTTTGGCACCACTTAGCTGAATCCAGTTGTTATATCTCAAATAGCATTAGTTCACCTTTACAACTTTGTATATTTTTGTAAAGTGATTTTGTCATCCTTTTTTGACATATAGACATCAAATTATTTGTTATAATGACTCGGTTCACACAACCAAATTCACAGGGAAATGGAAAGATACATAGATATATAAAATCAATTGGTCTTCAAGGATTTCATTAGTATTAAACTGCATTCATACATATGACTGGCAAATGTAATTGTTACATGGATCAAATGTAGTTGTAAATACAGTTTGATTATGTGAAATATATAAGACTCTTTACTTTAATTATTAAGAAATTATAAAACAGGCACATAAGGTTGGAGTTGAGATCCTCTCCATTTCTCCTTTTTTTTTTTTTTTTTTCCTGTACCAAAGTATTGGGAATTTAAAATATAATAATGTGATATTTATTTTATCTAAATATTTTTTTACACCTCAAAACTATAGTAATGGAGAAAACAAATGCAGAGGATCTTGACTCACTCATAAGGTTGAGGACATGCGGTATCATCATCAGATGATGAGGTTTCTTGTCCATTTGTTGAGTGATTGATAGTGATGATTTTGTCCATTTTCTAATAACAAATGAAAGTTAAATTTTGATATTTTTGAAGGAAAACTATAATATCTTTGCTCCCTTTATGTCCATATTCATGTTGCTAATAGTCATGATTTTATATATCTTTTCACTATTTAGAAAAGAAATTGATCATCAGTCGTATGAGATATTTAAATTCACAATTGAATAGTTTAGTATTCAAAAGTGAAGGTCGAGTATATTATATATGGACAAAATATGAGTTTATTTTCTTAGAATGTACATCTGAAGCTATTTTAGGGATAGATAATGTTTCTCCTAATATACATTTGTTTAGAAAAAGGTGCTTTCTCATAATATTTTAGTATTTATTCTTAAATTAAATACATTCACTTTTTTTATTTATATTTTGATAGGAATGGAGCATAGTTAAAATAAAAAGACTATAAAACAAATCAAATAATTTCACTTTTTTTATTTATTTTATATTTTGATAGGAATGGAGTATAATTAAAATAAAAAGACTAAAACCTATGGTTACTCTCTAAAAGAGGTCATGCATAGAGAGGGATTGAAGTAATTAACATATCATCATATTTAAATTTATTTTACATCATAAAAATTATAATGTCTACAATTACTTATATTTTCTAAATTTTATCTTTTACTCCTTCTTTGTAATACCTTATCTTTTATATATCTAAATGCAATTCATTTTTGTCATTTTCCGTTACTTAATTTATCCATGCACAAGACCATTATTTTCACATTTTCTATTATTAAATTTATTTGCTTTGTAAAAAGATCTTTTTTTTATTTCATTAAACTTCTTTTGTCTTCTATATTTAAAGGTATCTACCAATTTATCATTCTATGTATATGTCTATTTATAATAATAATAATTATTATTTATTATTATTATTATTTAACGTATAATATTATATATAATTATTAATGTGTCAAGAGTTATAAATTAAAATACAATCAATATATAATTTTTTTTTACATATACTATTTTATTTTTTTAAACAATCTCTACAATTATTGTTTTATTAAAAATAAAACTGAAACTCTAATATTTACTTTGTTGTTATATAAATATAATCTAATATTATGTCATCATTTCATTCAAATACTGCCACATCAACAAAGATACCACGTAACACACTTAAAAGACATTTCATTCAACCTCTATTTTACTATTATTACTATTATTATTATTATTATTATTATTATTTAACATTTAATATGATGTGTAACTATTAACGTTTCATGAGTTACAAATTAAAGTACAATCAATTTATAAGTTTTTTTTACTAATATTATTCTACTTCTTCAAACAATTTCGACAATTAGTGATTTATTAAAAACAAAACTGAAACTCCAATATTTACTGTTATATTTTGCTAACTGAAACTCCAATATTTTTCGTTATATTTTACTTAATAATGTAGCTACTCCAATTCTGAATTTGTAATTGTTTAAATGGTTTATATTTTTTTTTCTTGTAAGTATTTTAACACGGTTTATGCAATTAACTTGTAGTGCATCTCCAACAGTGAATTCAACGTGAGTTCGTTATATATAGGCTACTGTGTCATATCATCTTGAAGCAACTCATTCATTTTTTAAACGAACTCAACATGATTTCATTAAATAAAGTCCATAAATTTATTATTATTATTATTAATAAATTAATAAAAAAAAAATAACGGTTATAATTTTATTATTAAATTATGAAAGTACGATTTCTTAGAAATGTGATGACAGGTTGACTTAACTCCAACAATGAACTCGCAAAAAATTGAATTTTACATGACTACACATGTAAAACATTCTACATACATACGTAAGTTTTCACAACCCCAATGTATCAACTCAAAAAGGAAATCTCTTTGCAACCCAATTATTTTCAAAGAAGTAGATATATTGGAAATTCTTTTTTTTTTTGCACAAATAGTAAGTGGTAGTTTGTAACATATTATACCTATTTGCTCATTTTTATCAAAACTTTAATTTTTCTTAGTTAGAGTATTGTTTTTGCAGACAAATTTGATCTCATTTACGGTATATAAGTATATTGGCTCCTCAAAAAACAAAGAAAATTGTCTATATTCAACTTTATATGAGCGTTATTATTGTGTAATCGGGAGATTTTCACTATAGATTTTTACTACTAAATATATGAATTAGTTGCAATTACTTTATGCAAAACATTTTACTTATCTCAAATGTGTCAATGTCAACTCATATATAATAACTACTCAAATAAACTTACTTGAAAAAAATACTCAACAAACAAAATGAATAAATTATATTATTTTTGAAATTTTAAAATTTTATTTATAATACTACTAATATGTTAACATCTATATATTCCACATGCAAGTTATATTCTAATTAACTTTTAAGTAAATCACCATTCCTCAATCAAATTTGCTAGTTTAGATTTGCGATTTTCAATTTGAGGTCTCCATTCTTTCGTTTATTTTTTTACTTATTTCTTTGTTTGTTCAATCTCATTGTACTTTTCGAAGTCTAATTTATGTGCATAATCTCTATTTTCGCTACATATATTCTAAATTGTTATTTTGAATTAGTTTGTTCTTTTTCAAATCAATGTGTTTTTCTATATTTTGATGTTGCATAATCATTTACATTTTCTCTTAGATTGAAGAAGTAAAATTGGTGTTTTCTTCAATTGTAAAAAACACCAACAATATTATTTTCTCTTAACTTTTGAATTAATTATTTTGTGTGGTTTTGTATTATGATTTAATTGTGATTTTGCATTTCATGTTTCATAAGTCTACATATTTTCTATATGTCTATGTTGTATCAATTAGTTCTTGTGTAAATATAGAGGTAGTTTAAGTAACTTGAAAAATTATGGATTCAACATCCAAATGATTCTTTCCCGTCAGAATCATAAAGGCATTTTCATTAGATCACAAATGCTAGAGGGTACTATTTCAAGAAGGAAAAATATCTATATGTAAGTTATTTACTATGTTAAATATAGTTTGGTTAATGAGCTAAGAGATAACAAAAGAAATTTAAGCAAATCCATAAGATTAAAATAATTCTACTAATTTATTTTCATGGGTGTTAAATTTTATTTTGATTTCATTGTGTATATTTTAGTATAATAAACTAAAACTTAAAATTTCTATAATATTATTAAATATATATCAATACAAATAAGATTTCTGTAATATGTACAATTATATACACTTTAAAGTTGTGAAATATATTTCATTATTATAACACAATTTTATTAAATTTTTAATATTTTCGAGTATCAATTGTCATTTGCATCTTTGTAAATAGTTTTCACATTTCAAACTTTTGAATCTTAGTAAAATAATAATTAATTCTTTCACTAAATCTTAATTCTACAATATTAAAATAATTTTATGTATCTCCAAACTCAACATTTAAAATAATAATATTTTACAACATATTTATTTAAAAGATGATTTTTCATTTATAATTATTACTTTAAAATCTCAACACAATTTAAGAAAAAAAAATGAATTAGATTAACTCCACAGATAAACCCACGTAACAAGCGGGTATAAACCTAGTTGTTAGTAGCAGAGAAAATAAAAAAGAAGTTACAACTATTAGCTTCAAGAACGCCACAACAGGTCAACCTGTTTGCATTAAGTGACCAAAATTTGACAGCCTCTGCAAACTGTGGTTGTCCTTCGTGTTAAGCTCTGACAAAAAGGAGTTAAACGGAATATGTTGCAGAGCTATAGTGTGAACGTTGTATGTCAATTAATCATGTAATACAATATCATATGATAATTTTTTTTAAAATTTTTTTTAACCATTATTTTGTATTGATTTTAGTCAATATAATTTTTTTATTTAATTTATGTCATTGCAAATTCTAAAAAGTTTAAAAATGTCATTTATAATTTTTTTAAATAAAAAATAGTGATATAATTAATTTTAAATGAAGTGACATACAATGACTATGTAACTATTGTGATTAAACAATATTTAAAATTAAAATTTATTTTATTAATTTATTTAATTATTTAATTAAAAATTTAAAACTAATTAATTAATCAATAAAAACTCAATAATTTTCATCTTCAACTTCATTTTTTTAATAAAAATTCAACAACCTTCATCTTCAATTTTAATTTCTTTATTTTCAAATCACAAATTCTCGTATCTGAATCAAAATCTTAAAAATTATAATCTTCAATTTTTTTTAATATTGTAAGAGTATATTAGAAGATTGGTTGCATAAATATATTAACATTATTTTTATTTATTAATTTTGTTTTGCTTTGCGATTTTACAGATTAATATTGCTCCCAAAACATCTCTAAATAAACATAAGGATAATGAAACAAAGTAAGAGTTACAAGAGCTACATACCCAACAAATTTCTAACTCTTATGAATTAGAGAGACAAAGGTTTCCTCTTAAAAAAAGTTGTATTTTCATATATTGCTTGTACTTAATCACTTGATTATTAAGAGAATTAAATATTATAATTACTTTCAAAGAAAATGACAAAATGGATATTATTAAGAAAATGTATTTTATATATTATCCTAAAAACCTGATATATTCGACACCATCCTTCTCTTTTTTAACTATTGCAAGAATATGAAAGATAAAAATGATTATTTTATTTATTAGATAAATTATTTATTATAAAAAAGAGTGGATACTATTTTGAAGGAAAAAAAAAGAGCGTAGTTTTTAGGAGTTAAATCGATAAAATGAAGTAGATTTTAGAAGTTAAATTGCTAAAA
>JBBPBS010000276.1:22403595-22430276 GCA_037974835.1 Cicer judaicum | reverse complement strand
TCACTTAAAATGAAAATAAAAAACTAATTCAAAAAAAAAAAAAAAATTAAAACGTTACCTAAAATTAGGGTAATGCACATGAATATCCCACTTAACCAAAATATCTCACTTTTAAAAAAAAAATATCAGATTGTCCTAATTTTTCTCCCCTATACATGGTTGCACCCCCACGATCTCATTTTTTTTCCATCAGACAGTCGCATCCCCCGGATGTGACCTTTTAAGGGCCATATTGCTTTTTATTTTATCGCTTTTTGTAATTATTATTAATTATATTTATTATTATTAAATAATTTAAAAATAATAAAAATATTTAAAAATTCAAAATAATATTATAATAAATAATAATAATAATTTTAATAATCTTATAAATTTAAATAATAATAATAACAATAATAATAATAATATTATATTTACTATTATTAAATAATTTAAAAATAATAAAAAAATTCAAAATTCAAAATAATATTATAATAAATAATAATAATAATTTTAATAACCTTATAAATTTAAATAATAATAATAATAACAATAATAATATTATAATATTGTCCAAACGCTGCTGGGACATCTACTCAAAATTAATGTATTTTTTTTCTTTTAATTTAATGTATTTTTAATTTAATGTATTAATCTAATTTTCTTATTATTGTTATTATTATTATTGTTATTATTATCATTGTTATTATTATTATTTAAATTTGTAATGTTATTTAATTTATTATTATTATTATTGATGATATTATTTTGAATTTTTAAATATTTTTATTATTTTTAAATTATTTAATAATAGTAAATATAATATTATTATTATTGTTATTATTATTATTATTATTTTTAAAATTTATAATGTTATTAAATTTATTATTATTATTTATTATAATATTAATTTGAATTTTTAAATGTTTTTATTATTTTTAAATTATTTAATAATAATAAATATAATTAATAATAATTATAAAAAGCCTGAAAATAAAAAACAATATAACCCTTACAACCTCGCATCTAGGGGATGCGACCATCTGAAGTGAAAAAAAAATGAGATTGTGACATGGAGCACGACCATGTATAGGGGAAAAAAAATAGGACAATCTGATTTTTTTTTTTAAAAGTGAGGTATTTTAGTTAAGTTACAAAAAAAAAAAAGTGAGATATTCACGTGTATTACCCTTAAAATTAAGTTAAAAAACACATATATTAAATATATTAAATGAATATAGAAAATAAAAACTTTTGAATACAAAGCTTGTCTTTAAAAGTGCTCAGAAGTTTGCAGTGAAAAATATCTAAGGCAAAGAATCACATGTGTTGTGACACTTTTTGTGTGTGTATTTGTCATTTTCACTCTCTCTCTCTCTTCTATATAAAAACACAACACTCTGCAACGTAAGTGTTGAACCGTTCACTCACTCAATCTGTGCCATTTCTTTGCTGCAGATAAGACCAATCCTTCTATTTGCTTCATTCAGGTTTCTCTCTCTCTCTCTCTCTGGTTTGTCACGCTGTACTTCATTTTCTTCTAACTAATATTTGTGATCATGTTTTGTTTGCTAAGTTTTGATGTGTCTTTAATTTGTTTTCTTTTTAATGTTATTCTTCGTTATTGAATACATTTGAGAGCAGTGAGATTATTGAATACATGTAAATATGGCCTCATTTAGTTGATCTAGACATGCACAGAGAAAACATGTAAATCAGATAAAGCTTGGTTCAATAATTGGAGACATATGAAAAGAGAAAAATTATAATTTGAAAAAAATCTAAATTTAAATGATTTGTTTACGATAAGATATTGAGTCCGGTTGCTTAAGATAAAAATAAAAAAAATAAAAAATAACAAGATTTTGACTTTATATTTAAAAAAATGATTTTTATGATAGTTTAATTTAAAAATAGTAGAAATTGTTTTAAACTAATTTGTTGTTGATTAAAAAAGTAATTTTGACATTTAATAATTGCAATATTTATTGTTAAACATTTTAACATGATAAAAATTATTTTCTTTTTAAAAAGGTATCTTTCAAAAATGATATTTATGAAAAGTTTCTTAAAATAGTTTTTAATTTTAAAAATGTTATCTTTCAAAAATGATATTTTAAGATAAACTATTTAAACTAATTTTCATTTGAAGCTTTATTTTTGAAATTATTTTTTAAAAAAGTTATAACAAAATATAAAAACTATTTTTTTTTTTAAATCTTAATAAACGGATCCATTAGTGTTGTAAATTTTTGTAGCTGAATCCACTTAAGGGGTATTTTTATTTTTTAATTTAATTAATTTATAAATTTTTTGGAAAAGTATGAGGTTATTTTGATGACTTTTGCATCTCAATATGGTTTTGTTTGGTTATCAAAAATATCTTGTGTAAAGGGGGCAAGGAAGATATTATATGAATGTTTATGTTTTTGTCTTGTTGTGCTTTTCTGGGATGGAGGAATCTTCATTCAACTCCATGTGAATTTGTATCTAGATACTCTTAATTTTTATATGTATAGTTGAGAATTGAAACAATTGACAGTGATGTGTGGATTTGAAGCTGTGAATGTGAACAATTTTACCTTGCTTCAATTTTGTAGTATGTAGAAAATAATGCTTCCATTCTCTACTTGGAATAAATATGATGAAAAGTGAAAACCATTGTTAGGGGTTTTGATATGACTTTTTGTTTATCAAGAGCAGATAGTTGATTAGCTAAGTATTTGATGAACTCTTAAGAGTTTACATTTGAAATTAATCATTTAACTTAAAATTTATTCATATTTGTGTATATAGACAAGATATGTTTACACATTTGACATACATGTCTGTTGTAAATAAATGAAAATTTGTTTAACAAAACTTGAGTTTCTGCAGTTCTGCATCGAGATGGCGTCGGTGAATGCTAATGTGACATCCGTTGTTTGCAAGAATGGCAATCATGTTTCTCAATCAAAGTTTCCAAACACTTCATTCTTGCCTCGATTCGATGTTGTCGGGCGTTCTTCAAATGCTTGGAAGAAGGAACTAGTTCCACCTTCCATGGCTTTGGTACCAAGAGCCACATTGACATTTGATCCACCAACTGCTAATGCAGACAAAAGCAAACAAAAGAAGCATACTGTTGACCCTGCTTCTCCTGATTTTCTTCCTCTGCCATCCTTTGAACAATGCTTTCCAAAGAGCACAAAAGAATACAGGTGTGCATTGTCTTTTTTAATATATATACTATTAAACATCAATGAATTTTTTTGTCTTAACCTTCCAGTCACTAGGAGCCCTTCTCAGGGGAAAGTGCCGCTGGTAATTTGCAGTTCAGTTGGGAAGTAAGTAAAATCTGACAAATAATTGTTTCAATCAAGGTTACGATTCGGGTTCTCTCCCGAACGATTTGCCCTTTAGTGAAACTCATTAATCACTGAGCTCAACCACTTGATTAGCATTAACAAAATTTGATTACAAATCATTTGGTTTTCCATGCCTTTTGTTCGCAAACTTGATATGCACACATTTTCTTAGACGGCTCGTTGTAATTAATATGTCATCATGTTTACAGGGAAGTCGTTCATGAAGAAACTGGTCATGTGCTCAAAGTTCCATTTCGACGAGTTCACTTGTCTGGTGATGAATCACACTTCGATACCTATGACACCAGTGGTCCTCAAAATATTAGTCCAAGGATAGGTATGAAAATCAAGTTTTTTTCGCCATGGCATTTTCTTTATATCTTGAGTCTGTGGTATGTTTTAAGTCCAAGGACTGGTTTTATCTTGAAATATATATGATTAGAAGTGAAACTTAGCCAAATTAGCATTTTAGTTGCTCATATGTATACTAACACTAAGTGTTAAGAAAATTGCTTTCATATCTAATTGGTTTCTTTTCATGGATTTGATTATTAGGACTACCAAAATTGCGCGAAGAGTGGATTGAAAGGAGACAAGAAACAGGTCCTCCAAGATTCACTCAGATGTACTATGCTAAGCAGGGAATCATTACTGAGGAGATGCTTTATTGTGCAACTCGCGAGAAGCTCGACCCAGAGTTTGTGAGGTCAGAAGTTGCTCGTGGACGAGCTATCATCCCTTCCAACAAGAAGCACTTGGAGTTAGAGCCAACGATAGTTGGAAGAAACTTCTTGGTGAAAGTAAATGCCAACATTGGAAACTCTGCGGTCGTAAGCTCTATCGAAGAGGAAGTTTACAAGGTTCAGTGGGCGACCATGTGGGGTGCTGATACAGTCATGGACCTCTCAACTGGTCGTCACATTCATGAAACTCGAGAGTGGATCTTACGCAACTCGGCTGTTCCAGTTGGGACCGTACCTATTTATCAAGCACTTGAGAAGGTTAATGGAATTGCTGAAGATCTTAGCTGGGAGGTTTTCAGGGATACTTTGATTGAACAAGCTGAACAAGGTGTAGATTACTTCACCATCCATGCAGGAGTACTTCTGAGGTATATTCCTTTAACTGCGAAGCGCATGACAGGAATAGTTTCGCGAGGAGGATCGATTCATGCAAAGTGGTGCTTAGCTTATCACAAAGAGAATTTTGCTTATGAGCATTGGGATGACATACTTGACATCTGCAATCAATATGATGTGGCACTCTCCATTGGTGATGGGCTAAGACCTGGATCCATTTATGATGCTAATGACACAGCTCAATTTGCTGAGCTCTTGACACAAGGAGAATTGACTCGTAGAGCATGGGAAAAGGATGTGCAGGTGATACATATTGTCAAACTTTCTCGATAGCTTGACACCGATAAATATATGAAAATATAAAAATCATTTGGCCTCTTAACTTCGATTTTTATTTGGTCTTTACAATGTCTTGTCATATTCATTTTGTGCATCCTTTTCATTCTAGATTTTGTAGCATGAACAACTTGGACTCTTTCTTGAGACCGGTGTTGTCAAATAGCAGCTATCACATAGTGGAATTGGAACAAATCTCTATTGTTTTGAGATACGTTATTTAGTACAAAGTGTTGTCAAATTGAGGTATAGTGGTACTATAGTACTCAAGCGTAGCGGAATTTGAACAAACCGCTATTCTATGCGTGACAACACTTCTAGGGACTATATTTTTTTCAGATTCTTGTAGTATTACTCACTTTTTTAGGACTAGATTAATAATCCATTGAGAAGATTTATATAGTTGGTAACTGATGTTGAATTTACAGCTTCTATGATGGCCAATGAAATTTCTTATCCGCCTTGTCATGCTAAACTTGTGTTGTGCTGTTAATTAGGTTTTGTTATATGGTGACATTATGGTTCTTATCTATTTCATATGAGATAATTCTATCATCAGCTATCGGGGAAGAGGGAAATTATTACTAATTAAACTAACGGTCATTTTGCAACTGTACTCGAGGGAATTTGAACTCCGTCACTTGAGGTTATTATGTCAAACTCTTACCACTGAGTTGTTTTACAGGTGATGAATGAAGGACCTGGACATGTTCCAATGCACAAGATACCTGAAAACATGCAGAAACAGCTAGAATGGTGTAATGAAGCACCTTTCTACACTCTTGGTCCTTTAACAACTGATATTGCTCCTGGTTATGATCACATCACCTCTGCTATCGGTGCTGCAAATATCGGTGCACTTGGTACCGCTCTTCTCTGTTATGTGACTCCAAAAGAACATCTTGGGTTGCCGAATCGCGATGACGTGAAGGCTGGAGTTATAGCTTACAAGATAGCTGCTCATGCTGCTGATTTAGCCAAACAACACCCACATGCTCAAGAATGGGATGATGCCTTAAGCAAGGCGAGATTTGAGTTTCGATGGATGGACCAGTTTGCTTTGTCGTTGGATCCAATGACAGCCATGTCGTTCCACGATGAAACTTTGCCGTCAGAAGGTGCAAAGGTGGCCCATTTCTGCTCAATGTGTGGTCCTAAATTCTGCTCTATGAAGATAACTGAGGATGTGAGAAAGTATGCTGAGAAACATGGCTATGGTGATGTTGAAGAAGCTTTGAAGCAGGGAATGAATGCTATGAGTGCAGAGTTTCTTGCTGCGAAGAAAACTATCAGCGGAGAACAGCATGGCGAAGCTGGTGGAGAGATTTACTTGCCAGAATCTTACTTGAGTGCTAAGGAGGGGTAAGGCTTAGTATACTGAAAAACTTTTTTATAAGCGTGGCATTTTCACTTTATATAGATTAAAAATTCAAGTTGTGAATCATGTATATAAAGATCCTAATAATAAAACCTATACCTAGTAGGAAAGATCATATAGAATATGCCATAAATCATAATAATTCCTCATTACCATTTCATGAAAATGTTTGCTGCTCATTTGACTTATCTAGGCTTTTGTCACCTGAGATGAAATGATCTTATTCAATTTTTTTCTGTAGGAATATATAAAGGGTGCAAATCATTTGAGAGAGAGCTTGGAGCTAGATACACAACTGGCCAGTCAGGATGGTGAAGTATTTTCAAGCTAAAGGATAATACAAAGTTTAGTTTTGTGAACAACATTTAAGAAATTCAAACTTTATTCTACTTTGGTTGTGTTATCCAATTCTCAGAAATAAATTTCTTTTGTATCATCATGTTTCGTACTTTCTTTATCTTTTCGGCTGTTATTAACTCCCGAGATGCACCAGGGGTGCCTGTATCTGCATAGCATGCTAGCAGTTCAGGCTGAGAAAGTCCCTTCGAACCTGATCAGGGTGATGCCTGCGTAGGGAGCGTGCATTGTTTTTCTCTTTTGTTATATTTCTGCAGGAAAATATGCGTTATATACTAGTTGCGGAAGCGGCTACAGCATGTGTTGTTCATGCCAATTGTTCATGGTGGGAAAGTAGCCGAACTGGAAGAATAGAATATACTATGATCTGAATTATTTGTTTCCTATTGTTAATATATAGTATGAAGATCTTATAAATCAACATAAAATATACTAATCCTCACATGATCATGTTTTTTATGAAAGATGAAGTTTTCACTGATGAAACTGTTTGACTGTAAGTACACACATCATCTTAATCCTGCATGTCAAACAAATTATAGCTCACATTATCTTTTTGGTTGAAAGATGAGAATATTATATCTTCATCGTTCAATTAGTCCAATGGTTGAGGTGTAGTTGCAGGGACTGCGTCCGGCAGCTTGAATCCTCTGCAACCATTCGGTTAAATCTTAGCCTTGAAGCTCATGGCAATTATTTGGGCTTTTGTAAGCCATTGTATGGGGAGGAGGAACTTTTCCAACCCCAACATGACTTCGGATACACACATCTAGAAAAAACACAAATTTTGTGCCATCTAGAACTTCTGGACAAATTATGTTGTTCGGAAGTATACGTCCGAAAAATGAAAAAATTTCCTCGCCATTGTTTTCCTCCATCATGCTAGAGGGTGAATGATTGGAGTTTCTAGAAAAAGAAAATTTTAAAATCCATTCACAGAAGTTTTGCTTACATGTTTACCTATCATCCACTTATTAAAAGACAAATTTAGCATTATAGAAAAGAAAACAAAGTAATATTTATGTATGTTATTTACTTTTACTGAACAATTTTGTTTATTTGAGACATAACCTCTTGTAGAAAAAGTTGATTTATTTTGGGAGGTTTAAAGTAAGGGCTTGGACATATAATTTATAAAATTGAAGTGTTTTTCTCTTTTGATTTTTCCAAATGCAGAAAATCCAAATTTAGAGAACCAAAATGTCTACATAGTCAATGGGGGCAATGCATTTGACACAAGAAATAAGAGGACAAGTTTCTCTGCTCATTTGTGTTTTCTTTTCACCCATTATACTTTCTTCTTTTTCTCACCATCTTTAACCCACCTTTTTGGAACTAGTCTTTGTACCTTCTACACATTTCTTTCATGACAAACAATTCTCATGAAAAACAAACACACACACTTGTTTCCTAATAAAGATCATCTTTAGTTATTTTTTTCTTATAAAAATTTCACACACAATTTCTCAACCATAAAAATTGTTTCATTGTATAGAAAATTGAAATTTTATTAATCAACTTTGCTAACTAAATCAGAATCTTTCTCATTCCATATTTCCAACCTTTCTAACCACTGTGTTGTTGTGTCTTACCTACAATTCCTTTTATCTTTAACTCCCTCTACTATTGTATATAACACTATCACTAACCCAAATACAAAATGAATGAGAAATACAATAATGAATGACACAAACTACTTCTTTGAGAAAACAAGCATGTCATGGAAAAAGAACACGAGGAAGAGAGCAGCTAGAAACTTGCATGGGAAGTGCTTCTGCATAATAAGGATTCCTTGGAGGTCAGAATTTTCCACCACTGAGTTTCTAAAGGGTGTTGCAGAAAGAGTGAAAAAACTTATGTGTTTTTCATCTGTGAGAAAATCTTCAAACCGAGTTTCGTCTTCGATGGAAAGATCAAAGACCATAGGGATTTCTGTTGTTGATTATTATAGGGCAGCTGCTGTTGAGGATTGCATTGAGTTCATCCACATTCATTCTTCCTTTTCTAGATCAAATTCTTTAACCATGGCGCCTCGAGAAGAATTTACGCATTCTTCTTTAAAGAAATTTGATCATAGAATCTGAATGAGCCATTCTTATAGATATTCATATAAAATCATTCATGTGCTTAAGCTTTTGATAACTAGTGTCTAGCATGATCTCAGATGTATGGTCAAATAATTGTTAAAAGTTCTATCTTTGCTCTCCATAATAAAAGTAGTTTTTTTTTTAAATTTAAATGACAATGTTAGTTGTTAGTTGGGATTTGGATTGTATGCAGTCAGAAACTCACACATTCATGCAGTTAGTATATTGATAACCGTTTGATCAAGATTAAACTTTATATTTTAGATTTTGATTCGCATAACGGTCATCGATATACTCACTGCATGAATGCATAAGATTTCAAGACATACGATCCAAATCATGTTAGTTATTATTTTATCGGTGGTGAGAGTTGATCTCATAATTTTCATGCTACTCCAACTCTTGTATATTCTTGCGGACCACTTAACCACCTTATCGCTCCATTTATAATAAAAGTAATTAAATTTAAATATTAGATAAGTGGATCCATACATTGTTAATGCTTCAAAATCTCGAAGTCCTCTTTGTGAGAGGGTGCATAATAGAGATGTAAATAATGCAATATAAAACTATTCATGTGTCTTCTCATGACAAGTTCAAACTTTTGAGGAGTTAGTTATGACATACATTTCATATCAGTGGATATTTGCATCTTTGATTACAGGAAAATTTACATTTAACAGTGCATACGCATAGTCATCAATATTTATTAAAAACCATTTAATGGTTGTAACATTCTCATTTTGACATTTTCTTTCTTCATTAGGTTCTATTGGAATTTAATTTGCATAACAAAGCTACTTATTCTCATTGGAGTATAAGATTTGAGTCTCAACTATTTAAATAAAAGAACAAGCTAACTCTACATGGCACATTGATGCAATGAATTCAGTTTCAAACTACAAGCAAATTGAGTAATCATATTCCTTTAATCAATCATAAAGGATTCTTACTTACACAATATTTCAATAACAAGCTGTAAAAGCTAATCACCTGACTCCCCATTTAATTACTACCACCATCTTCTCTTGATATTTTTCTTTATTCTTTTTTATAAGATTTTGTTTTTTAAATTTTTCAACTACTTTAGTTATTTATTTATTAACAAACATTTTTTTTATCTTATAAGATATGATAAATATCACTAATATTAACTATATTCGAATCTGAGACAAAATGTTCAACTTAATAATATTGATATTTGTAAGTTGAGTTAGGACTTAAGGACGATATAATCTTAATTATGTATATTTTTTCTCTGCAATCAATAATAAATACTACGATAAAAACAAAAACTAATTCTCTCTATTCAAATTACCAACAAATTTAATAGTATACAAACCTTTCTTAATTTCCGTAATTTAATAATATGCATCTTATACATAGAGACATAACCAATATTATTATCTTTGATTATCAATTGCATGAAAATAATTATTCAATTTTAAAATCAAATTTAGATAAACAAGTAAAGTAAATTACAAAAATGAGTACCAAAGATGGGCAACATAATTAAAATTGTTAAACAGAGTATACCTGGTTGGTAGTAACTGATCCAAAATGAATATAGATTTTGTTCTTCTGTAAAATATAAATACAATATATTACCAACATCCAGCATAATTAATAACATACAACATATCCATAAGCTCAAGATGTTGAAAACTAAGGTGGAAGAAAATACAACAATGCATGCATTTGAAATAAGCAAAAAAAAAAAAAGTAAAGCAAATAAATTATTTGCTTCAATTCTTTGCAAACAAGCCTCCAAATCCACCACCCTTTTTCTTTTGTGGCACAGCCACAGTGTTTTTGCGACCATTGCTAGTAGTTCCACCACTCTTCTCTTCCACCTTCTTGAGAATAGGATCAGTTTCTAGAAGCTGATCTTCTTTTTGTAACCCTCCAATAATCCAATCAAAAATACCCTTCTCTTCTTTGATACTACTACCACCACCACTTGAAGTACCCTTTGTTGCAAAGACTCTAGTGGTGGATGGAACAAATGACATGATTATTGAAGCCATTTTTCAATCTTTGGTATTTTGGAACTAAATTATGGTAACTATGTTACTTAGATGAAAATGGGGTGGAAAGAATTTTGTGAATTTGAGGAGTGTGGTTGCTAAGTGTTGATGATATGATAATATAATATATCTTTTGTGGTTACATCTAATAAGTGAATGTGGACCGTTGGATTGAGTTTTGAATGGTGATATGGAAACTCTATAGCACGAGTCCTCCACATGTGCCTTATCTTGATTGTGTTTATTTATTTTTGGTGTATATAAATTTTCGTATATGGTAGCAAAATTATGACAAGTTGGAGCCTTGGAGGTTGATATCCTTAGGTACTTGAGGCTGTGACTTTGACGTGTGGTTAAATTAGAACCATTGCCTCTTTCAAACCCCCCCTTTTGGGTATTTCTTGGTCAAATTATATTGGATCATGTAAAGAAAGGGCCAAGGCCCAATAAATCAAGGGCCAAGGCCCAATCTATCAAGAAAGACGATTTCTTTCTCTATTGTTTTTAAATATATGTCTGAATTAATTAATATGTACATGTTAATCAAAAAAATTATTTAGATTAGTTAGTCTAGACACTAATTAGTGGATGTGTGTTTGCTAATAAAATACTACTTTTGTGACGTTGTCTAGACTCAGTTTTAGACTATTTTTCTCAAGAAATCTCTTTTTGTGACGTTGTCTAGACTATTTTTCCCACAATTATATAATACTACTTTGTAGATGTGTGTTTGCTAATAAAATAATAGAAGTTATAAAATTTAGTACAATTTTTTTTTAAATTAATTATTTGATAAGGAAGAATAAAAATATAAATAAAATAGTTTAAACAAAGGGTAAAACTTAAAGAAAAAATATATTATACTAAAATTTGATATATATTTAAATTTTTTAGTTATTTAATAAAATAAATAAAGATAAATATATAAATTAATAAATAAAATTAAAACTGGTTATTGACTATGGTTGGGATAAAATAAAAAATAATAGTTTATTTTTTATTTTTTAATCTAACCCAATGAACCAACCTGTCTCGTTCCGTCATTGTCCCATTTTTAATAGGTTAAAAGAGATTAGTTAAATTACGTGGTTGAGTTTGAAAATGTAGGTTAAAATGAAGGGTTAGTATGAGTTACTTCAATGAGTTCAACCCATTTTGTCACATCTATTGGAACCAAAGCGAATTTTGTCCCCCAACTCTGTCCTTGATTCTTTGTAAAAATTAAGTCTTAAACTGCGCATAGTTTGAAAATTGAATCTTCATCCCCACCTCCGACGGAGGTTGGGTTTTCTCACTCTATATGTATATTGTTAACTCTATGAGTAACTATGCAATGAATTTATTCCGTTTGATAATCTATTATGAATAGTGAATTTTATTAATCTAATAGTCAAATCAAAATTTTTTATTGAATAGATCAACTCCACAAACTTTTATAAAATTTTAATATTTGAATATTTTATTTATTAACTTCAAATAAATGTATTATAACATTTAAAAAAATATAAATTAATATCGATTATTAGATTATATAGTTATAAATTTTAAATTTACGTAAAACTTTATGTGTTTAATTATTAATAAATTATGTCAATAATCAATCGTTGAATTAATGAAATTCATTGTTTATAATGAATTATAAAATTGAGTAACTCATTATAGAGTTATTTCTGAAGTCAATGAATATCCACCCTTTATAAAATAATAAAGTTTAAAATTATAATTAATATAATAAAATAATAATTATTAAATAATAATAAAATTAATTAAAATCAATTTTTTTATTGAGAATATATTATAATTTATAATATTTAAAAATTATTTAATAAAAACAATGTTAGTAGCAGCGATCGGAGATTAAACATCTAATCTTTTTGTCAATACTTTTTTAATATTCTTAACTCATCAACTAAACTAACTAGTTGATGTAAATTTTGTGTGTAAAATATTTTATATTATAAATTTAAAGATAATGATCCAATGATAATATAAAAAAATTTACACTTTGTCAATAAAAAATGAATATAAAATCACTTGGTGAAGAGGTGTTGGAATCGATAGTCCATCTTCCTCTCCATCTCTGCCCTCTCCTCTAACATAAATTTGTGAAAAAGATTCCACCTTATCAGCTCAAAAATAGAATTTTTATGTTGAAACATAGAATATATTAGAATGTAAATTTAAAAATTGTTGAAGTTCAGATTGGAAAACTCTCATGTATTGAATAGTTTTCAATTCTACAAATACTAAAGTCTCATATTAGATAGAAAATATACGTGAGTTTGCTTTTATAATTATATAAAGTTTGTCAAACTTTTAGGAAAAACAAATCAAAGTTGTCATAGTACACTTGATTTTTTAATGGTTCAAATATCATTATCCTTTTAGAGTGGTTTTTGTGCCAACGATTTTCTACTAGAACTCCAACACTATTTTACTCGGAAACTTTATAGTTAATAGTACGTCTTGTATAATTTTAACGGTACCGCAAAATATCTTATAAAAAACGATCTAATACACAATTCAACCTAATAATATATTTGATTATATAAATTTATTTTAAAATAGTTTTTCAAAACTAAAAAAACAACCGTGTCTATCTAACTACAAATGCAATTTAAGTTGCCATCTCTACATCTACATGTGTGAGGTCGGTAAATATTGGACTGACAACTTCTATAGTTCATCATATTATAAGATTTGTTTCTTACAAACATACGTTTGACTAACACTAATACTTGTGTGTTTTTCTTCGGAGTTTTCCAGCTTTCCACTCCATAGAAGTTAATTATAAGCTAGTAAACTATTTCTACATGTTTGTCACACACGAAACACTGCAAATAGATTTCAAGTCATTTCCAAATATTTCAGCAAACCCATTTTCTCTTTTGGGTATACCTTCTCTAACTACTATTTTTCTTGCACTCTACAGTAGTACTGCACTATGCTTCTCAAGAGCATTTCAAATATTTTAGAGTTTTGTTTTAATTTTAAAAATTAAATTATAATAAAAAATTAAAATTAAAAACATAATTTTTTTATTTAACTTATAAATAATATTTGAAATTTTGATTCTATTTTCTTTTGTCAAAAAATATGGACTTTTTATTTATTCATAAAATCAAGTTTAAATTTTTGAACATTTTTTTATTTTTAAATCCTATAATACATGTGAATTAGTGTGCGGCAATAACAAATGTATGTGGTGGTTTCCATCATTCCATCTAGTCAAAACGACTTTTCTGATCGTTGGATATTTCAGGTTCATATTTTAATCCATTTTATTAATATAAAATATGATTGTAAAATTTAGAAGATTAAGTCCAATCTTAGTCGGAGCTAAAACACACCAACTGTGAACTATATGCAATCTAGATTCTAAATCAAAGGAGTTTGGCATGTGTGTCGATTGGTCATGTGAGAAACTAAAGTAGTTAGGGCTATATGTACTTGCTTTCACACAGCTGTATGTATTTGTTTTATGGTTTAGTAAAAAAATATATTTGCTTTAAGGTTGGTAGGGAATATAAAATTATGAGAATAGTCTAAGATGGGTAATGAAGGTTAACAATAACAATAGACATTATATAGTTTTATTAAAGGGTTAAACAAGTTTTTAGTTTCTATAAAATTTTATTTTTAATTTTTGAAAAATAAATTATATATTTTAAATTTTTATAAAATTATTCTATAAGTAGTTTTAGTTCTTTTTGAAATGAAATAGATTTTAATTTTTTAATTTTTCAATAATTTTTTACAAATATAGTTAGAATATTATTAAAAGTTCATCCGTTTAAATATATAATTTTTCAAATTAAAATGAATTAAATATAATTTTTTTTAAATATCATACTTGAGATAAAAAGTCTTTAAAATATGAACATTTAAATTAATTTTTGAGCTCATTCTTTGTAGATGAATTTTTTATAATGTTGTAAATATATATGCAAAACAATCATTTGAAAAATATATATCGTTACTCTATTAATTGAAATTTTATACATTACTCTTAATATTGTCAAAGTTCCTCTCAACATGGACGGATCCAGAAACATACTACATAAGAGGTCAAAATACTAATAATAAATTACTTAGGTAATTAGAAAAAACTCAAAATAACAATATAAATTACAGACAAAAATTATGAGTTTCCTCACTAAATATTGTATTTCTAACACTTAGCAACAAAGGTATAAACGGATTTTTCTATTTTATGTCTCTAAATTTTTTCGCTATTTCAATCATTTTTATTAGTGCATTTGTTCGAGAAAAGTCTTATTAATATATATATATATATACTACTATGTTTTTAATGGAAAAATATATTATAAACAAAACCAAAGGCATACAAGGCTTACAATGGTATACCCAAAATTATCGATCTTATATATTAAAATTATTAATTTTTTTGAAATACGAAAAGTCAAATTTTGACAAAAAGAAAATAATATTTTAGTAATAGTTATACACAAAATAAATGTATTAAATATTATCTCTCTTAATTAATGCTTTATATGAAAATGATAAAAGGAAATCAATTATTTTTCTGCAATTGTTAATTTTCTATTTTGTTGGTTAATTCTTATTTCAGATTTATGTATTATTTTTAACAATAAAAGAAAAAGAAGTAAAGATAATGATATGATTAATTAGTAATGTAATGAAGCAGAGATAGAGAGAAAAATGAAAGATTGAATGAGTGTGGGAAAATAAGAGGTTTAAACATAAGAGTTAAATCAGATAAGACAATTAAACTCATATAGATTGAGTATATGCAAAATGTATCCATAAATGGTACGATAAAATCCAGTATTATTATATGTCTATGTGTAGACACAAATAATTATTTGCAAAAATAAGTGAATATGAATGCGGTTTTGGTACTTTAATACCCATTTGACCTATATATACCCACTTATTATATATATATACTATTTCTCATTTATATTATATATATATATACACTTTTTCATGACTTATAATATTTAGGCTACCAATCTAAATATAAAAATAAAATCACAACAAAAATTAAACAAGAATCTCTTAATTTTTTTGTATGGAATAGAAATATTTTTGAACTAAGACATATATAAAATTTACAAGTACTTTTTTATACTAATTTTCTATTTTTAGAAAAAAGTATTAATTGTTTTCAAAAATTTATTTTATTTTTATTCAAATATATTTGTGTTTAGTCTAGTAATTAATTATTTTTGTATTATTTTTATTAATATTACTAAATCAAATAAATATTTTCATTATTCAATATAATTTTGAATAATTTAAATACTCGAGTTTATTGTTTTGATGATTTAATGTTAAATAATTTTGAATATTTTGTTAAAAATTTGATTTATATGTACCAACAATTTAATTGTTTTTTACACATACTTTCAATCAAATTATTCAATAATGTCACTTTTTTAGGATAGTTACTAAAATATCTCTACAAATACCTATTAGGCATGTTTTGATTGGTTATATGTGTAAAAAAAATTACAATACATATAAATACCTATTAGACATGTTTTGATTGGTTACATGTGTAAAAAAAATTACAATACATATAAATTTTTTTTTTTAATTGTACTAAAATTCTATAATATTTTATAATTTAACAACTTATTGTACTTCAAATGCATTTGAGTACGTCTAAGTGTACTTAAACATTCAAAATATATAAATACAAGTATTAAGATAGATGTTCACACGAATACAAATTTAAATACATATATTTTTTTTAAACTGAGTACATAAATATATATTAATACCTTATCTAAACCCTAATAATTTTCAGTCTGTAAATTACATCAATAATTAGGGAGTTGAACAGTTTTCCCTTGATTAAAAATAGAAATAGACATAATAAGTGCATGCATGCATGAACGTTTCTACTTTGCATAATGTGTGTGACACGTACTACCTTCAATCAACCAAACAGCGACTATTTGAGAAGCCAAAAATTTCCCAACAACCTCTCCTAAATCTCATCCCATTCTCTACATATACATATAAACTTCACTATCTCTCCTTAAACTTCAAACCCAACCAAAACCCAATTACAATTTTTAAAGTTCACCTTACAAAAATAGTTATTATAGCATACATACACATTTCATTCATAATGATATCATTTATTCATAGCATGATCATGATGATTGAAATGAATACAAATACACTTCCTATTGTTTACACCCTCTCAGCTACACTATGCGCATACTTATTTTGGTTCCACTTACTCGCTCGAAACCTAACCGGTCCAAAAGTTTACCCATTTTTTGGCAGCCTCCCGGTTCTCTTCATGAACCGGAACCGGTTTCATGATTGGATTACTTCAAATCTCAACCAAACCGGCGGTTCATCAACCTACCAAACCTGCATCCTCCCATTCCCATTCTTAGCCCGTAAACAAGGCTTCTACACAGTCACAAGCCACCCAAAAAACATGGAACACATCCTCCGAACCCGGTTCGACAATTACCCAAAAGGACCCACGTGGCAAACCGCTTTCCACGATCTTTTAGGACACGGAATCTTTAACAGCGATGGTGACACGTGGCTTGTTCAACGTAAAACCGCAGCACTTGAATTCACAACTCGAACCCTTCGACAAGCCATGGCTCGTTGGGTTAACCGAACCATTAAAAACCGGTTATGGTGCATTTTAGACAAAGCCGCTAAAGAAAAAAACTCGGTTGATTTACAAGACCTTCTTTTACGGTTAACTTTTGATAACATTTGTGGACTTACTTTCGGTAAAGATCCGGAAACTCTTTCTCCGGATCTACCCGAAAACCCGTTTTCTGTTTCTTTTGATACTGCAACTGAAACTACATTGCAAAGACTACTTTACCCCTGGTTTTTATGGAGGATGCAGAAGCTTCTATGTATCGGTGGCGAAAAGAAATTAAAACAGAGTTTGAAAATTGTTGAAAATTACATGAACGACGCCGTTTCGGCTCGCGAGAAATCTCCCTCCGACGATCTTCTCTCGCGGTTTCTCAAAAAACGTGATGGCAATGGAAAACCGTTTGACGCCGGAAAATTAAGACACATCGCGTTGAATTTTGTTCTTGCCGGGAGGGATACTTCGTCGGTGGCGTTGAGTTGGTTTTTCTGGCTTGTTATGAATCATCCAAGCGTGGAGGAGAAGATTGTGGCGGAGTTGACAGCGGTTTTGGAAGCTTCTCGCGGCGGAGAATGTAGCCGGTGGACGGAGGAGGCGGTGGATTTTGAGGAAGCGGAAAAGCTTGTTTATCTGAAAGCGGCTTTGGCTGAGACGCTGAGGTTGTATCCGTCAGTGCCGGAGGATTTTAAATATGCTATTGAGGATGATGTTTTGCCGGACGGGACGGTGGTTCCGGCGGGTTCAACGGTGACGTATTCGATATATTCAGTTGGGAGAATGAAGAGTGTGTGGGGTGAGGATTGTATGGAGTTTAAACCAGAAAGGTGGTTATCGGTTCAGGGAGACCGGTTCGAACCGCCAAAAGATGGGTATAAGTTTGTTGCTTTTAATGCTGGACCGAGGACTTGTTTAGGGAAGGATTTGGCTTACCTTCAGATGAAGTCTGTTGCTGCGGCTGTGTTGATTCGTTACCGGATTTCACCGGTTCCCGGTCACCGGGTTCAGCAGAAGATGTCTCTCACACTTTTCATGAAGTATGGTCTGCGTGTGTTCTTGCATCCACGTCAGCTTCAGCAATCCAAGTAAAGTGTGTTTGGGTGGTTGTCTGTCTCGCTGATTTGGTCATATGCTGTACAAAGGGCAGTGTGGTCATTTCACCACGTTGTTTTATGATTCGTTGTTTTAATATTTATTTACTGTTGTTTTTGGGAGGGTGAGTCTGTTCACAGTTGGTTGGGTCATGGGTGTGTCAAATTTGATTTTACAGTTTGCTTCAACTAAAGTCCTCTTTGTTGTATATGTGCCATATACTAGGTCCAATTCATAAGGGCTCTCATATTCATGTTGTTCATCAATAATACATTCATCATACTAATATATAAATATAAAATCATTTTAGTTTTTTTTTTTAATAAGCATTCATCTTTAATATCGAAAATATATATATTACGGAAGAAAAATATTTGAATTATTTACGGAAGAAAAGTATTTGAAGTCAAAGAAATATTACAGTAAAATTTGACTTTGAATAAGTATCAATTTCATCACATAAATTTGACTCAATACTACAAATTCGTGCATCATGTAAAAAATGTGAAGAGAATTTTTAAAATATAATTAAAATTCTTTAATAGCTATATTAATATAACAAAATTAAATAATTTAATGTATCACTTAGTTAAGTGGTTACAACACTTGAATTTAACGCATCAGTTAACCATCAAACCAATGCATTTGTTAAATTATCAATAGTTACAATACTTTTCAAATATTATTTTCTTTCATCAATTGGTATAAATTTCTCTATAAATAAAAACACTTTAGAGACAGAAAGGACAAGACAAATTTAATGTTACATGAGTCAATTTTGAAGTAGATATGAATTTTGCAACACTCTCATGTAAAGAAAACCAACCTTAAACCGGTTCCATAAGAAAAGAAATAGAAGCATGTAGCAGTTCATTTTGAAAGTTAGATTAAAAAATTAGTCTGCATTCTGCAACACTAACACTACCAACTTAGTTGACTAAAGGCTGCAAGTAAAACAGGCAGATAAGAAAATGTAAAGACAAAAGAAGCTTGATGAAAAATACTACTTCACAGACTACTTTTCTTGATTCATTATCACAAAATTGATGTGTTGGTTTGGAAATTTATATTTACACGTATATGATGTTAATTAAGAAATAACTATGAACTTCCCACCAAATATGGGAAAAAAATACATAAGATGATACATCATGGATTAAATAATGCTAATCCAATCCATCTTTCAAGGTCAACAAGGACATCTGTCATCCTTCTGATCTATGCAATGCTCTATTCACAAAATTTACCATTTTGTCGGGCATAAAGTTCTGATAAAAAGAGTTGCCTTGTAATTGAACCTCTTTCTCTTCTTGTAGTCCTACCTCTGTCAGAAAGTACTCAAGATGTATCTATCTGTGTTGCATGACAGTATCAATTATCAGTAACAGTATGTTAATCCACGATTTTTTCACCAGTCGCAAAAAGGTTAAACACCACAGTTCCGACCAAATACAGCCCAACTGAAACCTTGAAAACATCATCCCATGAGCCTGATAATAAGCAAAAAGAATGAATGGTGTCATTTCATTGTTTCAATGATAAGATTTAAATTATGCTTGCTCAACTTTATACTGAAGTATCAAAACCAAATTGATATTTTTCAGATTTGGACAATATAAATCTACATTCTATATTTATACTCAATCTTCACTATTAAGATATATAACAAAATAATTCATGTCTTCACCTAATATTTTAAGCTTCAAACAAACTATGAGGAACAAATACTTACCATGCTGCAGAATGTAACCTGTTGCTGCTGTTCCAAGGACACCAGCAAGTACTCCCGCAGTATTGGATAGACCGAGCAATATCCCCTAGAAATATAGGAAATTAATTTAGAAATGTTCTTTATTTCCAAAAAAACAAGGATTTAACCAATGGTGACTAAATATAGCATTCATATTCTGCACATCAAATTTATAAAATTTCATGCTACCGAAAATTTCAGGTATAATGAATCCACTTACAGAATATCGAGGAGCTATATCTTGATGGTTTGAATATAATCCAGACTGAGAGAATGCATCAGTTCCCTATTCAGTAAGAATTTGAAGCACGTGAGGAACGAGAAATGTGAAAGGAATGAATGGATGAATCAACACTACCTTGTTTTAAATGATGTTATGGCGAAAAATGAAATATATAGTTATGCCTTCTTAAGAGATGTTCCAAGACACTATTGTTAAGAAAATTTAATTTTGCTGTCAAAGTTGCAGAATATGTAGTATCTGGTATGAATTAATAACTATGATCAAAATTATGACTTAGGAAAATAAATTATTAACGGCTCTTTCTCTAGAAAAAATTTTGGGGGAGACATATAAGAACCAATTTTATGTTAGGATTATATGAAGAATTCCTTTATCTGAATGAGAAATACATTGAATACAGAACAAGAAGCGAACCTGACTGCAAGTCATACACAAAACAGCCATCACAGGAGAATTGATGTGGCTCAATTGAGTTAAGAAGAAAGCAGGTCCAAGAAACCCAACTGTTTGCATTATCTGCGAAGAAAACGTAGAAATATAGTGTGAAGTAATAACCTGGTAGAAAATAGCAATGGAATTGAGTTCATCAAACAGAAGTTAAAGCACTAGACGGCTAGATACTTAAGGACAGATAAGGCAAAGGAGATTTGTTTCCAAATTATGTAGAAAACCTTTCGAAGCTAGCTTAAAAAATATTAATGAATATTTGGAAAGCAATGTTGTCATTTACATTATTAGTATTAGGAGATATACAATGAAAGGATTTGTTTTCTAATATCAAAATGAGATAAATCATGATATTCAAATACAAAGAAAAAAAATGAAGGGAGATACCTTGCGGACCCTTGTAACAGATACACCTCGGGTCACAAGAGTGTCTGCAATCCAACCACCAAAATTTGCAGAAATTGCCATTGTAAGCCACGGCAAAACACAAAATAATCCAGATTCTGTAAGGTTGAACTTCAAGACCTATGATTATATTTGAAAATAACTTTTGTTTACTTTAACAATGTCATTTTGTTTCCAAGTATCCAAGAAGATTACAAATAAAAATATTGTGCTTATCAAGATGTTAGTTAACACATAAGTTAAAAGTTGAACTCTACAAGCTTTGATCTTGATTCTTTACATCCTGAGAATTGAAGCTTGATGAATTATTCAAGTAGAAATATGCTTAAAATGTTAAATATCAGCAACCATCTATAACATCAAATCTTGACAAGTAAATAAATTTAATGACTTGCTAGTTTATAGCAATAGATTATGTTATTATTATCAAGTAAGACAGTTTCAACAATAGAATGAGATGAATGGATGAGAAGATAATAGAATTAAAAAGGAGACTAAGGTCTAAGGAGAAAGAGTGAAGAGCTAATAATACAATTCTCTGTTGTAATTGAAGAGTTTCATAAAAAAATGCTATAGATGGAAAAATCAAAAGCATCAGCAAGCAAATAAAAGAACAAATCTAAATTTGTTCACACGAAATTGCGTCAGCAAACATGACAAAAAAAAATTACTTGGTTATAGTATGTTGGCATCCATGTAAGAAGAATGAAAGTTCCCCAATTGTGGCAAAAGTGGGACACTATCAGGGCCCACACTGGTGGTTTCGACAAAATTAATTTCCAAGGTATTGCTTTCACGGGTTCCTTGGAAAAACCGTTTGTAGCGATCAATTTCTTTTCTTCTGGCCGCAGTTCAGGATCATCAAGTGGTGAACTATGTGCCTACAGCTCCCATAACAAGAGAAAAGATTAGCATGAGACAAAAAGTATTTCTATTGAAAAAACGAAGCACTGATGCAGGAAAGGAAATAATTATACATGCAAATACTAACCTTACTAAGCCATATAGAAAACCAAACTGTCCCTAGAGAACCAAAGGAGTAAAACACTGACGGCCATCCATACTGATGAATTAGGAAAGGCGAAAAGGCCAATCCAGTCACTGATCCAAGGTACATGCCACTGTAGACCAGAGCTAACGATCTACTTCTCTCTGCCACTGGAACCCATTTTGATAGAATATTGTTCATGGCCGGCATAGCAACCCCCTAGTAAGATCCAAAAGAAGTGAGCTCCACATGGAAAGTAAATATTATCATATTGTACCATCACCAACTATATGAAATCAAACCATTACTAAAATCAATGGCAATATGGTGTTCAACAAAGAACATTTCCCCTTTTTCCCTTTACTTGATAATTTGTTTTGCCTACAAAGGTCTTGTTCGGATAAACAACTTAATTAAAGTTTACAGCATAAGCTATTTCTATAACAAAAGATAAAATAAGTCAATTTGTTTTCATATTAGCAAAATTGTTTAGGAACATTTTATAAGTTGTTTCCATAAACTCCCAAAATAGTCTCACAAGTGCTTATTCCAGTAGATAACGCCAAATGAGTCAACCCAACCAGGCCCATAATGGAAATAGTAAGCTTGATCCTACCAGTAGAATGCAAGAAAGCATGTTTTTTAGAACATTTTAATAACATAACCCACCTCCCCAATTCCCATGAACGCACGGGCAACAAGTAAGAAAGGTAGCCCAAGTTTGGCAGCTACAGGAGTGAGGATTGTGGCAACGGACCACCAAATCACACCAAATCCCAAAACCTGTTTTCCTCCGACTGTGTCCGCCCATATACCACCAGCAATCTGCAACAAGTAACTACCTACGCATCAGAGTCCTGATCTTGATTTCAAACTCATACAAACAGACAAAAAGCTACTAATCAAACCTAAATCAAAATGAAACCACATTTACCTGAGTTAGGAGGTATCCCCAAAAGAAAGAAGACTGTACTAAACCTACAGTGGTGGGGTTCCAGTTGTACTCTGCTGACATTGGAAGTATAGCAATGCTCATATTTACCTGTAAATATGAAACAGATGTAATTTTCTAAGAGCTAAAGCTAGCTGAAGACTCCATTGCAATACTAACCTAACTCAACCATTTTCTCTCTCGCACTGCAATTTATTGGAGCCTATGATTACATAGCATAAATTTTCTAAATAACAAGTTTTCCATAATTTCAAATTAAATTATCTACCAAGTTTATAAAAAAAACAGTTTCTTGATCGCAATTATTGCCACAACATCAAGGTTTTTGATGTCTTGCAATTGCAATTTGACCGTAATTTTCCGCAATATCAAAGATCGTGATTTTTCACAGGACTGCAATGTAAAACATTGTTCTCTACCTCAACTTATTCAAAAATTCTCTTACTTAGACTCTTTGCAAACTTATAAAAGTATTTTTTTTTCCCTATAAGTGAAGAATGAAACGCTTATATCAAATTAGAAACTTCCATAAGTTAAAAACTAATCCAAACTGAGCTTTAATCAATTGCATTTCACTTTAGTTACTAAAACCATGTTTGAACAAAAAACTTAATTAAGCTCTTATCATACAAGTGCTTATATGTAAACTATTTCTCCAGCAAAAGACAAAATAGTAAAATTATTTTCAAATAACCTATAGGTTATTTTCATAAACTATCCTAGAGAGCTTATAGAAATAAGCCGAAAACAACTTATAAATATGTCATAAGTTGTTCCATAAGATTTTCCATCCAGTCTCACAAGTACTTATGGCAGTAAATAATCGAACATACCCTAAGTACAATACAAGTAATGACTACTAATAAATCATGCTTATATACTTACAGCTTCTCATGAAACTTAGAGAGTTAGTTAGTTGATAGTCACACTTAGTTTAGTTAGTTATTGTCCAAGAGGTGTGAGCTCAGTTATGAGAGTTCAAATTCTAGCAGGGTCAGGGACATCTATAAAATGGACATTAGTTCCACCCCTATTGATAATAATTTATCCTTCCCTAATTAGTTATAAAGTTAGTTAGTTAGTTGGATAGTTAGTTATTCAAATTTTCATCCTTTTGTAATTGAAATGAATTCAATGAAGAAGTTGAAAAAGGGGCTTACTCTATCCATGTTGCATAGAAGAAAAGCGGAGAAGCAAAGAATGACAATGACCCATCTTTTGGGGAAAACTTGCCACCACTGTGAAGAGCTTATTATAGCTTCCTCTTCCACATCATCATCATCATCCAAACCTGCACGTGCTAATTTGTTGTGAAGGGAGAGATCTTGGTACTTGGTGGAAGGTTCCGGCACGTGCTTCTCGGACTTAACATCCGCCCATACCTTTCCTCTTCCCCTCCGGCGGGACAGCAGTTGCAATGGAAAGGGAGAAGGTGGATGGTTGGGATGGTTTCTGGAGCGTGATAGTGGTGAGGAAGAAGGTGAAGGAGAAGGAAGAGAGAAAGAGAAAAGTATAGCTCTGCTACTCATTGTTTCTTCCTTCCTCAGCTTCGTTGCTGTTACTGTAACGTCTTCGAGATTTTATTTTGGGGAAGATTTTTTATCTGTACTGGTTCTCGTTTTGACACGTGGAGATTGCTGCATACAAATGTCTCCCTCTCATGCGTGGAAATGGCATTCACAAATACACTAAATTAAAATCAAAATGTTGCTCAAATCCACTATTTTTGTTTTAAATCATTGATAAAAAAGAAATAGAAATAAAAAATAAGTTGAATTATATTGATAATTAAAATAGTTGAATTACATCAATAGTTACATAAAAAATTCAAGGTTTTTAAATTTGATCATTGAGATTTGTACATTCAACTGAAAAGAATGAATTAAGAGTTTTAAGAATTCATTGTAACTGTAGAGTATTAATTTCTTTATGGGTGATACCAATTTTTCTATCCTATAAATAGATAGACTAGTAAAGAGGTGAAGTATCCTCAAAATTTGATTGATCATGAAAAAAATTGTAGAATCTCAATTTTGGGTGATTAAGTAGAGAGTTAGGGTATCCCCAACTATGTCATAGTGAGAGGATATTACTAGTAATCATTTGTTGTGTGAGGTGTTAGTGTTATCATTCTTTGAAACTCTTAGATGTGAGAAAATATTGTAGGGTGATACACATATTAATTGGGTTACAAATCATTGTAATCTTATTGGAGATAGTGAATATAATTCTTGAAGTGTTTCTAAGGATGTAGGTAAGAGGTGTCGAATCATGTAAATTGATGTGTATTTTCTTACTCTTTAATTTGCGACGTATATCCCATAAAAGATCTTAGGTGTGTATACGAAATATCGCAACAAACATTGAAATAGAGAGATCATGCTAATAATTTAAGAGGAAGAGGAAGAAGAATAAGATGAAAATTAAATATATAATGAAGTAACCTAAACAACCTTATCTTGTCCCTTGTAAGATAATTTCTCATCTCATTCTCTCTACAAATTTGAGTTTCAAATATTATTTTTCTCCTTCCCTTAACAAAATAGAGTATGGATTATGCCTTTCATTTGTAATATTAGTTTGTTGGGTTTGTTCTTTCATTTATTGATGAGATTATTTATTTGTCTTGCTTATTTTAAGGTGTTGTTTTTTAGACACAAGTCTTCCACCAAGTTGGGGTTGTTTTTGGTGGATTTGATTTGATTATTATTTTACTACTTTGTTTTGTTTAAGTATCTTTGTAACCATGTACTCCCATCCACATCTAATATATATATTTAAAACAGACTCCTGATGTCACGTCATCATATTTCGCCACTTCATCATATTTAATCCACATCAGCTAAAAAGCTGATGTGTACCTCTCAATTTTGAGACCTCTTCCTTCACCAATATCTCTTTAATCCATATTTCTCATATTTTTTCCACAATTATTTTAATACCTTCAATTTATATTTGATAATATTATTTTATAATAAATTTATAAATTATAAAATTCTTTTACAATTATTTATAATAAATTTATAATTTATAAATTATTTTACAATTTGATAATAATTTATAATCTATATTATTATCAAATTATTTTATAATAAATTTATAAATTATTTTATAATATAATTAGTTATTTACCAATGGTAATAATTTATATTATTAGTCATTAAAATTCAATGGAAAAAAAACCATCTAATCACTCATAAATATCAACATAAATATCCTCTCCTTTGATGCACAATTATATTATTCCATTTATGGTAAATAATAATTTTATACGTTAAAAATTCAATTACTCATCAATATTAATTCATTAATAATTTGTTTCAATTTATGTCAATCAACTTTTTTAATAATATTTTATACAATAAAAATATATATTCTATTTGACAGAAAATACACAAATTTATTAAAAATAATCATAAAATACGAATATATGAAAAATTATTAAAAAAGTTACTTCCAATTATTAAAATACATAAATTTATTTAAAATTATAATATATATATATATAATGAAGAAAAGTTTATTTTAATTTTCGTTATTATAATGATAATTTGAATGTTAAAAAATAAATGAAAATTTTAGTATTGC
>JBBPBS010000276.1:22387141-22403199 GCA_037974835.1 Cicer judaicum | reverse complement strand
TTAAAAATAATCATAAAATATGAGTATATGAAAAATTATTAAAAAAGTTAATTCCAATTATTAAAATCTATTATCTATTATATATATTTAAAATAGACTCTTGATGCCACAAAATATTTTTTTTTTTACAAGCTCTTGATGAAATATATTCAATAATTTTTACAACAAATTCTCATCATGCTCGCAATTAAAACATCATACTAATAAAACAAATAAATTTAGATTACTCTACAATATTAAATAGTCAATCATATTTATAAATTTTTATATCTTATTTTTGCATTTGTATTTTACATTTTATTTCGTCAAATAAATACAAATATCATTATATGTTGAAAAATAAATTAACAATCAAAGATGAGTCAAACAATTATCTTATATAATAAGTTATCATACGAATTTTACAAAATATTTAAAAAATTCAATTAGATGATTGTCATAAACAAGATTTTCTCTCATTTACTTTTTCTAATCATATTCAATTATTACAAATTAATAAAATAATATTATAAAATAATTATATTTGTAATACATAAAATATTATTTATAAAATTAATTAATTAACATCCGCGCAGCGCGCGGGCCGTAATCTAGTTTCTATTAATTTTTGCTAGTTGGTGGGGGGTTCGTGACAAATCCTTGTTGGAGAACCTCCGAGAAGTACCACGATCTAATCTTCTAATGATAATAGTCTCACGATCTAATCTTCTAATGATAATAGTCTTTCTCTCATGTATATCTAATCTTCTAATGATAACAGTCATTTTACTTTTATATCGATTTCTTTAGTGCAATTCACAACAGCCTCCCTTGTATCAAATATCTAAAATAAAATATAAAATAAATTATAATTAATCATAATAATATATTTTTATAATATCAATACTAATTATAATTATTTATACCTGATTTGTGTGAAAATGTTGGTAGTATCGACATATATTTTATCTAATAATAGTAGTGGTTTTATCCATACATGTTCACATTTATAAAAATTTATAAAATTATAAAAAAATTGTATGTACCGAAAATCTTGTGAAGAAGTTTTTTGTTATCCCAGTTTGTACTGAAAATCTTGTTAAGAATGTTTTCCGGTAGTACAAATTTGTCACCTTATATACTGAAAAAACTTGTTAAAATTTTTCGAAAATATTATATATATCAGAAATCTTCTAAATAGTTTTACGGAAGTTACTGAAAATCTTGTTTTACTTGTTCCAGAAATGATGAAATAATAAAAATAAAAAAGTAATTTTGAATTGGTAAAATAGTAAAAAAAAAAAATTTAAGAATATATTTTATATTTTTATAAATTTGTGGAGGTATAAGGTAATTTTTTTAAAAAAAAAATATAACGTAGAGAAAAAAAAAAAGAACATTTTCTGTTTATGATTATTAGCTTTTGTACACCCCATTTAAATTTGTACCCCCAATTTGTTAAAAATCCACTTTTATCCTTAATAAATTCATTCACGTGAGCGGTAAAAAAATATTACTCCAAAATCTGACCCCCTCAACGAAATTTCCGGTAAGTAAATTCTTGCAACTAAATTTCCGGTAGTTATATGTAATACCGGAAATTTGGTCAATGAAATTTCTGGTAGTTGTATTTTCAATACCGAAAATTTCAAATTTCTGGAAGCTACTGGAAATTTCAAATATTTTGAAAAATCCGGTAGTTATTTTTTGTTCACCAGAAATTTCGTTTATTGAAATTTCTGGTTATTAATCCGCAAATTTCAACTAAAAGGTGTGGATGTCCGTTTAATCTGTGGACTTCACAACCATGAGTTAGTAGTTACTTTTGAGAATAATGTATTTATGGAACGCTTAACAGAAGAAGATAAGAAACATGTTGACGAGTTGACAAAATATCACGTTGCACCGAGACACATCTTGTCATATTTGAGAGATCGAGATACGGAGAATGTGACTAATATCTATCAAATTTACAAGCGACGAAATAGATACAGGAAGAATTTGATGGGACCTAGAACTGATGTACAACATTTGTTGAAGTTACTTGAAGCTGAGAAATATACTTGTTGGAGTAGGACTCATGAGGACTCCAACGTTGTGAGGGATATGTTTTTGCTGAACATGTTCCCTCTTATATTGATCATGGATAACACCTACAAAACCAACAAGTATAGGTTACCATTGTTTGAAATTGTTGGTGTAACTTCAATTGGGTTGACATTTAATGTTGCATTTGCTTATATGGATTCTGAACGTCAAGACAACTTTTGGTGGGCATTGGAGAAGTTAAAAGAGTTGTGTGTTTCAAACACGTCATTTCCTCAGGTGATTGTGACTGACAGAGAACTTGCTTTAATGAATGCAATTAAAGTTGTATTTCCATCTTTAACAAATTTACTTTGCCAACTTCATATTAACAAAAATGTTGGAGCCAAATGCAAACAATATATATTAAAGAAAGACATGCAAGAACTCTGTTGTATCAGACCACCAACTACGTGACACTGTGTACACCTAGTATCGGGACCAGCATCATGACTAGGACCAACATCATGACTATGACCAGCATCAACATCATAACAAGGACCAACATCATGACTAGGACCAGCATCAACATCATAACTAGGACCAGCATATGCAGCAACATAAGGGATCATCCGAGGATGAGATATCCTATAATATCACTAGATGTATCCCTCAACACACTCATGTGGATATGCAACTGGGTGCAATTTAGCTCGAAGTGATCTTACAGAGTTCCGGTACATACTCCATTCAACGTCGACATCACATACAACAAGCATCGGTGGTGTAGGAGGAATGTGTTGAGTATACTCAAACTGTCGTATGCACCTCTCTGGTAAATAGGGGACCATCATGGAACACCAACGAATGTATCATGTAGACAATGACACATACTGAAATCGTGTCACAGCGTTCTCATTGTAATTCGGTGCCCAGATAATATCAGTATCCCTCAAAGCATTCAACTTTGCCCTGTAATATGCAACGTTCCCAGATGTTTGTTTTGCAGTTCAACGAAACATCCGTGGCATCGAGGAAATATGCTCATCCATATCCCGTTTACAAATATCAGGAAAATGTTCATAAATCCAAGTCTGTAAATAATTGAAATGTAGTAAAATTATTAAGGTGATGAAATAATTAAAAAAATAATGATAAGTATAATAAATATAATAAATATAATAGTACCTGAAATAAAGATAAATATTCTCCAATCTGTTTGGCTGTAGGCAATGTACTATCTCTAAGATAGTCATATAACACAACAAGTGCAGCTGGTCCCCATGCCCATTTACCACAACTATCAAGATCTTGAAACAGAAAGAGATATTTTGCAGATAAAAGTGTAAAACTTTTATCAGCCAGAATGGTACACCCTACCAAATGAAGTAGGTATGCCCTTGTTGCACAGTCATATCTTCCTTTATGAAGTTTCTTAAAAAATACCTCTTTCAACCACTCAAAACTATATGAGGCCCCTCTATTGGTCATAGTCTCAATGACAGCTTTATCATATGCAACTCCCAACAACTCAACAGCAGCAACAATTGCCAAATCTTCATTGACATTTGTGGGAGGTGTGAAACACTCTCCAGTACATGGGATGCTCAAAAGACCCCTGACGTCGTCAAGAGTAATAGTCATTTCACCGAATGGCAGGTGAAATGAACTAGTCTTTGCGTGTCATCTCTCAGCAAAAGCAAATATCATATTACCATCAATCATATGCAAACTACATCTTCTCAAAGGACGTAATCCAGATATATTAATCCAATGATCTATATGAGCAAGTAATTGATATCTGATATTAATGGATTTGTCTTGCTTTTTGCCATTCGAAACAACTTTCAAGGCACGTCTATCATGTTTAATTAAAAATAACACACAATTACAAATATATTATAAACTTTTACTACAAATAAATTATAATGTGTAATAAAATAACCTATACTACAAATATTGTAAGTACAGAAATACGCCTAAGAGGGGGGGTGAATTAGGTGTTAGTAAAGTTTTGTGTTTTTAGTGATATGGTAGTTGAATTTTCTGAGTTTAATAAAGTTTCTACCAATAATAAAGTGCCGTAAATAAATGAACACTTAAGATTTATACTGGTTCCCCTTATAACCAAGGGTACATCCAGTCCTCTTGCACACCACAAGAGATTGATCCACTAATTGTCACTACTTTCTTTTACAAGTGATACACTATGACTTTGAATAAGAATAAAGAGAGGTATATTGATTAACAATCCAATAACAATTCAAGTACTTGAGAACCTTTCTGAATGATATGAAAATGAAATGCAAGTACTTTGTAAAAAATCAGAATTTTGTTGAAAGTTGTTCTATGTATTGATTCAAGGATTGTATATTTTGATATGAAGTTTATGAGGTATTTATACTCCATAAACATCCCTTCAAATTCGTGGCCATTGATCCAAGAGGTTTGATGAAAAATTACAATGTTCTAGAGTCATCCCAAATCTGAAAAAGTGCAATATTTCCAGTTGTATTCAAATACAGTATATGTGTATTCGAATACACCTCTTTGTAACGTTCAAAAATATTCAAATTTTACATCTTGTATTCAAATACACATTGGTGTAGTCGAATACAGATTAGTGAAAATTTGCTACTGACTTGAAGTGTATTCGACTACACATAGTCGTAGTCGAATACAACTTTGAGATTTTTGCTTCTGACTTGCATTGTATTTGAATACAAGATGTTGTATTCGAATACACTTATGTATTTTGTCAATAATATGATTTTTAAGACTTTGTTAATGTTGTTTTGACTTTTTGAAAATACTTTAAATGCATATGTAAATATGACTTGTTCTCATGTAATTGAAATATTGGTTTGTATCATATACCTTTACATTTTATCATTTAATATTTGGATTTGAAGCTTATTAATGAAGATATTTGATCTTCTTTTTGATCTTGTTGCATTGACCATAATTGTTGATCTTTGTCTTCATCAGAAACATGTAGTTTACAAATATATTATAATATGTAATAAAATAAATTATTTACTAACCCGTCCATTCCACACATTAATTGCAATATGATGCTCATAATCTTTAAGGACAGAAAGATCATAAGGACCTCCAGGAAACATGGGTTCTTTAGGCTGGTGTTGCTGACCATGTTCATCATCAAACTGTTGCTGCTGCTGATCATGTTCATCATCAAACACATGATCTTGTTGGGGCTGGTCATTCTGTTCTGCATCAAACACAGGATTTTGCTGGGGCTGCTCATCTTGGGGCGCCTGCCTATCCTCATTTCTCTTTCTCCTTTTTTCAACAGCAGCTCTCCTATTTGATTGTGTAGGAGGCCGAACTCGAGAATGATCACCGTCAGTTTTTGCTCCTCTAGTCCTCACTAACAAAATTCAATAAAAAAAATTATATAAAAAAATAAAAAATTACACAGTGTACCGAAAATTTCAAAAAGGAATGAAATTTCCAGTAAACAAACCGGAAATTTGAAATTTCCGATAGTTCAAAATACATACCGAAAATTTCAAAAATGAAATTTCCGGTATTGAAAATGTATACTGGATTTTTGAAATTTCCGGTGAATCTTCCCGAAAATTTCATTTTTGAAATTTTCGGTATGCATTTTGAACTACCAAAAATTTCATTCCTATTGAAATTTCCGATAAAATTTATTTTTCAACAAAATTCACTTTTCTGAATTTTTCAAGTGTGGAGATACAACTGTTTTGATTTTTTATTATTTTAACTTTTACTGATTTTTTAAAATTATTTTAAATATTTCATTCAAAAAAAACATTTTATTGGGGTACAAGTTTAAATAGGGGTACAAAAGCTAATTTATACATTCAGTTAATCGTGGGCTATTGAATTCTGTTACATGAGGCCCATTTAATTATCTTATAAACTAAACTGCGAAAAATTCTTGGGCTTTTTGTAACTTCAATGCACCAGACCGACCTTCTGGATCTTTTTCATAGCCTCACATTTACTCCTCCCACTTGTATAATAATATTTTCAAAAATCTTATTTTAGTATTGACAAAAATAAATCTTATTTTACTTTTTAATTCACTTTTAATTGTTTTCATTTCTTACGTTTTATGGTTCTTCAACCTCATTTCTCAGATTTTTCGAAATACACGATAAAAAAATAAAATTTTAAAACATAAAATAAAATACATTATAAAAAAAAAAAAAAAAAGGTGCTAGGCTTCTTGTAGTTTCAATAAATGACCAACCTGTTAATATTATGATTAGTTTTTCTTTTTTCTTTTTTACTTTAATCGATAAATGAGTCTTAATAAAAAATGGAGAAAGTTCTAAATGAAGAGGAATGAGGATGGCTTTGGAAGAGATATGACACCGATATCAGTAAGTGCTTTTATATAAAACAAAAGTATAGATAAATTCATTGAATTATTTGAAATTTTGTAAATTTATAAATTGTTATAATAAAAATTATTTAAAATTTAAATTAAAAATCTTGATAATTTTTTAAAATTTTATATGGTTTTTCAAATCTATGAAATTTTTTTTGTACAAAAATTATCTTTTAAAACCATAATCTAATATTTTTTAGTTAAACAAAAGTATAAGACACAATTTCAATGTTATTTGTTATTTTTCTTTTGTTACGAATAGTAGTTTCTGAAAGAAAAAAAAAATGACAACACATTTATATCGTGTAATATTTAAATAAATTTTAATAATTTTTGTTTTTATAATGGTGAAAATTTCTACCTCTTCGTCGACTACATTGTTGTGGTTGCAGTGGTGGTTAAAGAAGAGATGGATATATTTATATTTAATAAGAACATATAGAATCTTACTACATGCAAAGAAATATATAGAAGAAGACTTAATTATGGAACTTCGTCGCATAATTAAATATTAATTACTTAGTAAATTTTTTATTGTTTAATTAATAAAATCATATTTAAAGTTTGTAAATTAATTAGAATTAAAATTTGACATAAAAAAAATAATGAATAATGTACTATTTTAGGTTTAGGAACCAATAATTAAATAACTATTTTGTTTGTTTGTTTTTTTTAAATAAAAAAGCAAAGTCATATTTCCCATATACAACTTAATTTGTTATTTTGAAAGAAAAAAAAATGTAAAATCGTTAAAGTGAGATTCAACTTTACATTTTAAATATAAAAAAACTTAAAAACATCTTAATCTTCCCTTATAGATAGGACTTCAATAAAAAAGAATATAAATCGTTCCTATCAATCACGATTTTGCTTAAACTTAAAATAAAAATGGATAAATTGTTGCTGCCACAAAAAAGTTGATAATATTTTTCATTGGTTATAAACCTAAAATTTTATATCACTTTAGTAAAACATTTTTGATATACCCATGTGAGTATGGTTCATTCTATTAGGTACAGGTCAGAGATGTACTGGATTCAATAAACTCTTGCTAAGCTTATATAGGTAGAGTATAGGGTGGTACCCGTAGATGATTATTACTAATAATCATTTTTATATAATCAGTAATAATCAATGAAATAAATAGATGATCAATTGATAAATAAACATTCATATTAATTAAAGAAGTCCATATACTTAGTAATAAAAAAGTCAGTTTACACTAAAAACATTTTGATATGACTTTTTATTTATTTCTAAAGCGACAATTAAAATTTAAAATAAGAAAGTATATGATTTATGGATGCATTATTCTTACTTCATTGGTCTTGTACCAGTACCTATAATCAAAAGTACAGTAACTTTAGAGGTCACCTTTTAATAAATGTTGCGGCTAATTAAAATGATAGGGACCAGATCAAAAATTGCAAAAATTCAACAATTAATAGCATATAGCTTTCTGACCCAGCGGCCCATTAACTACTCCCTCTCTAGACTTAACCCATTATTGTTCTTTGACAAAAAAACCAATTATTATTTTTATTACTTTTATTATTATTATAAAAACAATTTCTTAGTGTTTTTTTTTGTTTGTGCACATTTATTCAGACTCACATTATTTAAATTAATATGATTTTGAGATTTTTTTTATAAATAATTGTTGTACACGCTGTAATAGTTAGAAACGATGTAGGTGAATTATTACAAGGTTTATTTCTTTTTGCTAAACTTTTGTGAGAAAGTATGTGATCAAGGCTGAGTAGATATTATGTTATTGGTGATTATATTAAATTGTTTTTTTATAGGGTGACTATACTAAATTGTTAATATTACTATTAAATTATTATATTTTTAGTTTTTAAAATTTTATTTTAGTTTTTAAAATTTATTTATTTTATTTTAATTTTTTACGTTACAAATTTTAGATACTTTTACTCATCAAATTATTTTCGTTATGTTTTAATATATTGAATTATAAACATTAAATATTTTAATTTTTTAATTAAAAAATAAGTATTTTAGTTATTTAGATACTATTAAAATGATCAGAGTATGTAATATTTAATATTTATAAATTTAAAGACTAAAATATTTGAGATTTATATATTATAATAAAACGAAAATAACTTATGTGACTAAAATATATAATATTTATAACTTAAAGAATTAAAAAAAATAAGATTTAATGACAAAATAAAAAATGAAAAATAATGTAAAAAAATACAATTTGCAAACGAACCTTATTATTATAAAGATTTAATTGAAGTTTTTGTCCCCCTATTTTAGCTGAATCGGGAAAGTAGTCTCATATTTTGTTTCTCCCCAGTTTTAGTCCCAAAAATAGAATTTTGGTCTAAAACTTGATAAAATTTCATTTTTTTGTATTTATTTAAGCCACACAATGCCTCAAAATTTCATTTGCAACAATTGTACTTGAAATCTATTATCATAAATGGTGTAGTACGACTTTAAAAAATAAAATTTCATCAAATTTTGGACCAAAATTGTGTTTAAAAGACCAAAATTAAAAAAAAAAACAAAATAGATAAACTACTTTCGCGATTCAGCTAAAATAAAGAAATTAAAACTGAAATTAAACCTTATTATAAAGACATGACAAGTGGTTGTGAATGTTTGAATTGAGAACCTTACCATTATACATATATGATAAGTGGTTGTCAATGTTTGAATTCACCTCTTACATGTAGTAAAAATGATTCTAAGTTTAAATTTGAAAAATTATTGGGTATTCATGAGATAAGAGTGGATACCACTCTATTTAAAAAAATGGATACCATAGTAATGATAAAAAATTAAAATTAAATAAGTGTATGAATCTATTCACTCCATAAATAATTATTAAATGAGTTACATTGTTTAATAATTTATTATAAATAATAGATTTTAATAATTAAATTAATTTTTCTAAATATATTAATTTTATACATTTTTAAAATTATTTAATATTTTATTAAATAATTTTAAATAAAAAAATAATAAATTTTTAAAAAATATAAGAAAATTTCAATTATTAAATAACATAATTATAAATTTTAAATTATATATATTTAACCATTAATATATAATATCAATAATCAGCAACTATAATAGCGAAATTTATTATTTATAATAAGTTATTATACAGAATAACTCTTCTAAAAATTTACTTCAAAAGCTAATTTATCTCTAAAGTCAACGATACATCCATTAAATAAATATTAAAATATAATTTGACTACAAACAAATGGTTATTGATAAAATACCCAACCGACTTTGGTTTACATGAGACAAGAGTGAATACCTTAATAATAAAAAATTAATTTCAGCCACATATATATTTCATTTGTTGTAAGTCATATGTGTATGTGAGTTTATTCAATTAGGTATCAATGTTCATCAATCATAAAGGTGCAGTTAGGTCTTTCCATAAAAGGCCATTTTAGATTCTTATTTACAAGTGGGAATGTTATATTCACACATAAGTGGCAGTTTAGCTTAAGAGTAATTATAATTAGTTTTACAGCTTTATTTATTTTTTTGAATAAAAACGAAATTTAATTTAGAAGACATAAGAGTCCAAATCCAACAAAATTTGGTTAACAATTGCATGCCATATTCAGCCAATGTTGGGCTTAGAAGTGGCCAAGTAATTAGCAAGTAAGTGGGACACTTTGTTGCCATCACTTTTAACAAAATTGGTTTTTAAACTATTAAAATTTAGGAAATGATCTATAAACTACTAAGATATTAAAAGATATCTATTATCACTATAAAATTATTTTACATTCACAATCAATGTGTTGGTTAATTGTAATGACGGTTGATGTAAAATATGTTTACGTTAACAATATATTAATCAATTCAACTACTTTTAATTATTTAAATATTTAAAAGTTACTATTTTTAATTATTTAACTGTTAAACTATGAAAATAGATCAATATAACCTCTGAAGTATCATGCATAAAAAAATAATAATTTAGTCCCTCTTCAAAACAAACAAATCAATAAGGGCATGACATGTAAATCAGTAAACATTTAAACCAATACACCACTATATGTTTTTTTTCTTATTCGTACATGACTAAATCTATTGCAAGTGCATAAACATAATCTAAACAAATACACCAATTAAACATGGCTTAAACTAGTAAACTGGTATGAAAAACAAACAACCAATAAATCAACTATCTTTAAACTAGTAAATTAAAAGAGATTGTTGAACTAATAAATCAAAATTAATTACATATAAATTGAAAAGCGGAAAGAAGATCTCAAATAGAAAAGTGAGATATAAAAATAAATGTTAACCTCAACAAAATTATCCGAAAGAATAGTTGGAGTACTAATTTAGTTGGTTTATTAGTTTCATGCATGTGTTTATTATTTTACTTGTTTAGTTGATGAATTAAATTGTTTGTTATGATACTTTATGAATTATATTGATTTATTTTTAAAGTTCAATGCAAATTTTTAAATTGCGAACCACAATACATATATGACTATAATATTTCAGTTGCGACAATGTACACGTTGCAACAAACACAACATCTTAGTAACCAGAATTTGACGTCATGTTTTAAAGACTAAATAATCATAAAAAGAAGTATTCAATTGATGGGAATTCAATCGAAAAATTGATGGAGAAACTAAATGAAATAATTGAAGAATATTTTATAGATATTTTAATAGTTTAAAGATTAATATAAAAATAAATTGATATTCAAGAACTAAATTGATGGTTTATTCAAAATTAAAAAACTATAAATAGAGATTTGTCACAAAACTCCCACAACAATACTATATAATAGTACCCCATTAGTATAGATAAAAATAGTTACACAAATATAATTATAAGATTTTTAAATCTACGAATATAATCAACATTATAGAATATACTAGTGAACAAATATATATCTTGTATTGATTCACGAACTCTTACGAAAGTAGTCCAATATAAAATTCACAATAACAAAAGACAAACTAAATTTTAATCGAGAAAATATGTTTATATTTAGTGATGATTATGCCTCAAACATCATTATGTCCAATTGAAAACATGCATGAGAAGTGAGAACAAAAAATCCAAGAAGCATTTGAAGCTCTCGTGTGTGGGTGGGGTCTACGTGCCAAATCCCATTATATCCATCATCACAAAAATGCTACCCAATTTTTTAAATTAACTGCATATATATATATATACATTTTTTTTATCAAAAGACAAATATCATCACTATACCTTTATATACAAAATAGAAATTTTATAATCAAACTTTATTTTAAAAAAAAAATTTCAATATAATAATATTAATATTATGAATTAAATTAAATCTTAGCAACTTAAAACTTTGGAGCATTTGTCAATTTGTGTACCATCCTTGCATAGGGGCTATCCTTTTAATGAATTGTTCCAATTATTCATATTCGTACAGTTTTTGATGCACCATGTTCTACTGTCAGAAAATGCCAATAATGAAAGGGAATCATCACTGCTACTAAGAAGGCTAGTTTTAATTTCTTTGTGGGTCAAATTGTGAAATACAAATATTATGCTTTTAATTCTAAAGCTAACTTTATTTTACCGCGCATTCTTCTCTTTTGGAAAAGAGTACTAGGAATTAATAAAGGACTCTACTTTAGAAAATAAAATAAAATTGGTATGGGTCAGGTCACAATAGAGTGAAACACCATGCACAAGATAAAATAATGTGACTATGTTACCCAAATAATAATAATAATAAAGTGATGAGAAGAAAAAAAAATTAAATGAAAAGCAGAGTATAATTATGGTTTACATTTATAATTTTTTTGCGGTACAGCAACTAATGATAATAGAGACCTCAGTGGGGATTTGTATATTATTGTTGTAGTGTCTATTTGATTCAATTGATAAATCAACTGTGATCAATTATTAATACAACCAAATGAGTAAGAACTTGTTTAATTAACATCCCTAAAACTCTATTTTAATATTTTAAGATTTAAAAACTAAAAAATTTATTTGAATTACTTGTTTTTAAAAACTGTTTTGTAAAATTATTTTTAATATTATACTTCTTAAAACTAAAAAGGCAAAATAGATAAATAGTGTTTTACTTTTTTATTTTTCAATTTTTTAACTCTCTAGTAAAAAATTATTTGAAAAATAGAAGTTATTAAACAATTTTTTTTAAAATAATTTTTTAAAATTTATTTATAAAATAATTTTTAAAAACTAAAAATAAAATACAATCAAACAAGCCCTAAATCTTGTAGATACGGAGGCATGAGTATTCCAATTACTTTGATTTGTGACATTATTTGAATGATGACTTGTGAATATAATTATAAATTCATAATTTTCATTTTTAACGATGTTAAATTTGTATCTGTATTATATATAACATAATAATATTAGTATTTATCAATTGAGATAAATACTACAATAATGAATATATGAATATTGTTTTCTTCTTTTCAAGAAAAAGATATTGAATTGCAACATTTAAAGAAAGCTGCCTAATAACATGCAAATTGATTAATATATATGAGCTACCGTTCTTTTCTTTATTGATTAGTGGATATGAATAAAGTCACTTAACATGGGGACACAAAATGTTGGTGAGACAATTTTTTATTCTCTATTTAAAAATCATAAAATTTAATTTATATTTTTAGTTTTTATAATTATATTATAATTCGTTTATAATTTTTCTAAAAAAATTCTTCAATCAATAATTTTTTAAATATTTTTAATCAATATTAATCTCTACTTTTAAGTCAACTCATGTATAATTATAGCAACAAGATGAAGATGAATTTTGTCTATCCTATCTCTGCATCCGACTAATTAAGAAAAACTTGCACATGTCTCTATTTTTTAACATAAGTGAAATTTAGACCCCTATCTTCATTCACAATGGCACTTGAATTTCTCTACCCATACTCACACACACACACACACATATATATATATGCTAAATTACATATGTGACCCCTTAACTTAATTTTAGTTAACGTTTCAGTTATTTATCTTTTTTTCCCAAGTTAGTCATTTATTTTAATTTTAAGTGACAATTTAATATTTTATATTTTAAAATTCCAACAATGTTATCTATTTTTTTACAAAAATTCAAAAAAATCATCAAAATTTTCAACCAAACCCCATAAAATTAATAATCATCTTCAATATAATGCAAATTTTATCAAATCCATAACTCAAATATTCAAATACACTCATATTTTCATCTCCAACAACATGAAATAAAGAATGAAAATATGAGTTTATTTCAAGATTTAAATTATGAATTTGATTAAATTTGTATTTTATGGAAGATCATAATGAATTTTATGAGTTTTATTTGAAAAATTTGATGATTTTTTTGAATTTTTCTACAAAAAAAAGGACAACATTGTTCACATTTTAAAACATAAAATATCAAACTGTCACTTAAAATTAACAAAAAGGACCAACTCGAGAAAAAAAAATATAAAAGACTAAAATGTTACATGAAATTAAGTTAAGAAACCACATATGTCATTTAGCCTATATATATATATATATATATATATTTAGAGAGAGAGAGAGAGAGACGGATTTAGGGTATAGGGTATAAATTCAAAAATTATATCTATTATAATTAATATAATAAAATAATAATTATTAGACAATAATAAAATTTAAAAAATATTTTTTATAAAGATGAGAATGTAATTTTTAATATTTAAAAAATATTAAGTATATTTAATACGTTGTATATAAAAATTAAAAATTACAATAATATTACTAGTGAAAAAGGTTCAGATGTATAGTAGATATCAATACTCTAAACTCATCTCTGTCCCCAAATTTTAATTTTGAAAAAATCCGCACATATACCAAATCAAAATAGTTTTTTCCCATTCAAATCAAGACGATATTAGATGAGTACTCATGTGTGGTTATGTTGTTCTCCCAACTCATGTATATCAATTGAATTTTTAAATGATTTTTTTCATAAATATTTATAATATTATAGTAACTTCCCTTATAAATTTTTAAATTTTTTCAATAAAATATAAATTTTTAAGCACTAAAAACTTACCAAAAAAATCATATTTAATTAATCATTTGTTAAAAAATTATAAAATTTTGTGAAATAAATTCTTATTATGTTTTAAATATATACAAACAATTATTTAAAAAATCATACGATATATATGAATTATTTTTAAAATAGAAATCAAAATTATTGACGAAAAATATTTGGTAAATTATTGTTTGAAGAAATATTTAAAAGAATTAAAAACAAAATATTGTATATTTTTAATTATAAAAAATTTATCTAACCTTTTAATTTATATATTTCATCATATCTGTTTGATATATGCAAACACATAGACAAATGTCTCAATATTATGCCGTGCAAGAGTCGTGTGGTGAAAATTTGTTTGAGTCCAACTTGATGTTTCTTTATGTTATAATTGTTAGTTATATAATCATATATGATCAGATCAAATTCCGAATTACTATTTTTTAACGGAAAATTCTTAATTACTAGACCAAATAGGATAAATGAGGTCTAAGTTACCCTTTAAAAAATTAATTGTTGCAGTTTACCTATTATGATGTGAAATGATCAACTAATTATGCAAAACATAGAATTCTTATTTTACATATTTTTTCCTTAATATTTATGTTTACAAGGATGCACAAAAAATTTATATTTTGATTTAAAGTACTCAATTCAAATTAGACAAATAAATTGTTAGACATATGTAGGCAATATGTTTTAGTTACATAATATCAATTGCATTTCTTGATATAGATATTGGGTGTGACTTCTAGATGCCTCCTTTTACTGCATTATATTAAATTTTCAAATTTGCAAGCATAAATCTCATTAATTTTTTTTTAATTGAAAACAGAAAAGTTCATTGATTGAATTAATTCTATAGCATAATTAGTGAATTCTATATGATTATTTATCATTAGTGTCACATAATATTATGGGTAAACCAAGAAAGAAAACAAATGGTCTAGTCTAATATTAAATTACAATTAATTGTGGTTTCTACAATTAATTGTGGTAAACCAAACTACAAATTAATTGTGTTTCTAGTTTTCTAAATTTTCTAAAATGGCCTAATATTAAATTCATTTAATGGTTCTTAGACGGAAATATGATGATCAACTTTTGATGACAAATGAGCTTTGGACACTTGGTTCTAGTCTATTGAACAAGTTGCTATAGGTCAAAAATACACTTTAGTTCTATAATTAAGTTTATTCTAGTTTCCGTCTAAGACATTTAATTTTACTTTTTTTTTTTAAAATTTAACCACTTAAATTACAGTCGATTTACGCTATTAGTTTTTCTATTATAGTGAATTGTGTATGTAATTATTTAGACTTAATAATTTTTATTTATTATTATTAACAATCAACGAATTAATTATTTAATTTATTTTATAAGTAAATAAAATTAATGATATTAATTATATAAATAAATATTTATTATTAAGTTTTTAATATCTGACACCGTATAAAATATAATATAAATTCAGTGTTGATGTTAAAGTAATGTGTTAATAAAATATTTCTCATTAAAGATGTGTGTATGTCTAAATCATATAAAAAAAATAAGAAATATAAATATTTATAAAATTTGATAAATATTTTTTAAATAATTAATATAAATAATATATTT
>JBBPBS010000276.1:22312064-22381864 GCA_037974835.1 Cicer judaicum | reverse complement strand
ATATTTATTCTACATATTTTTTTACTAAATTATAATCATTATATTATAATTAGTATATAAAAATATTATATTTAATTAATTAATTAGAAATAAACATTTCTTCTATATATAAATCATACATTCTACCGATTTATTTAATGATTTATTAAAATGTAAAACAATTATAGTTAGTATATTAATATATTATAGTAATAAGATATGTGATCCTCACCTAAATATAGTTTCGGCGTTTACTCTGTATCTCTATTTCTTTACTAATTTCGTCTCATTAAAAAAAAAATTAACTAAAAAGTCTAACATAATTCCTTAAAACTTATAGGCAAAAATACCTTAAAATTTTGATTATTCTTTTTTTAAAACCAGAAGACTGTATTTTAAGAGGTAAAAAGTTTTGATTGTATATCTATGAATTTGAGAGTCAAGTTTTACACAAGACTAATTTTATTTAAATCATATAAAAATCTTAATTGAATATAAGAAGCCTTTTTATTCATCAAATATTTTTTAAAATATCAAAATCCTTAATACTAAATAGAGTATACTAGTAGTATAAATATGAATGAATTGTTGCAAATTAATGGAAGTTGACTTTAGTAGAAAGAGTTAAACTCATACGACATAATTAAATCGAGTTCGAATTCTCGATAAAAATAGTATCTATATTTATTGTAACACGCGTCTAATATGTTATCCAAGTGGACAAAATCTATAAGAAACCAATATATATATATATATATTGTAGAGAAACTTTGTGGAAGATTACAACCCAAATTTGCAATCTACTACCATACACAAATTAATGTTTTTATTTATTTATAATCTCCGTATTAATTCTTTGACATACAGTAATGTAATTATGGACTTATTTGTTATAGATTTAAAAATAAATAATTTTGATATTTTATAGTTTAGATTTTAGTTTAGAGATTATTACAAAAATAAAAAGTGATTTTATATTTATCTATCATAATCAAAATATTTTTTTTTAGAAAAAATTCAATTATGAAAAATATTTTTTTTTTTAAGAAACTACTAAAAATAATTATCTAAGAAAATCAGTTTTTAAGTCAGTTTTTCAAAATAGTTTATTATTACTACTAAAATTATAATAAATAAATTAAAATTTTTAAAAGTGATTATTTTACAAAACAATTGAACTGATTTTTTATTTTGGCGCAAAGTTGAACTGATTTCTTGCTAGGTACACTTGCTCAAGTAACTGTTAACCACAGAGCAAGAGAATCTCTTTGTACCCACCCTTAATTTAAGGGGAAAATTAGCATATATGAGGGTAATTACATACCGTTATTTGCGGTTAAAGTTGATACATCATCAACCATAAAACACTGTCCTTATTAGCTTTCTCACTCATTCCCTCCCAAAACCCCTCCCTCTCTACTAAATTATTATAATAATATCTATCTATATTCCCTTGCTGGAGCACGCATCATACATTATTATTACATTTTTTTTTTTATAATTTGTATAGATACTTTATCAGTACATTACATAAATAAATACAGATACAGTGACACAACAAGAAAGAAAGAGATGAATGCAAATTAGTGGTACTAAGGTAACGCTATGAAGTTGCGTTTCAACTACTCTTTATATTCTTAACCTTTATTCTTCTTCTAATGTCTCCAAAAACCTCATAACTCATTCCCTTACCTATCTATCAATCCTCTTTTCCTATTCTTTGTTTCGTCCTTTCTCTGTTTCTTTCTTTTCTTCACCATCCTCATCAATGTCCTAATCATTCTTCTCACAAATCACTACATGCCAATGAAATGAACCACAATAACCCCATTTCCATAATACACCATCGCCTCATAACTAACCACTACTACTATACTTTACAAACTCAAAAACCCGAAAACAAATAGATAAGAAAGTTGGAAGATTTTATTCTTTTTTGAGATTTTACTAAACTTATGGCATCCATTGCTACTTTCTTCAACAAGTTTCACTATCTTTTCATCCTCATTGTCCACCTTGGCTGCTTCTTCACAACCACCGCCACCTCCGCCGCCGGAAAACAAGACAGCCATCATTTGTTATCATCAAAGAAACGAAAAATCTCACCTTTATCTCAACCCTCTTCACCTTCACACCCTAAATTCAAAACCAACAAAGCCCTTTCTTCTTCTTGGCATTTCATCAAACACCTTTTCTCCACCAAGTCGTGCAAAACAGCCACAACCACCACCAATTCATCACCTCAATCCACCTCCACCGTAACCGCCGCCGCCACGTTAACAACTGCAAGATCCTCCCAACAATCTCTCATTTCATCGGTTCAACCCGACTCGAATTTCCAAGATTCTCCACGCAAGAAACAACCCGAATCCGACATCTCCGCCGATAACAACCTCTTCTTCCCCCTCCGCAATGACATCTTCCCTTGCACCGCGTGCGGCGAGATTTTCCAGAAACCAAACCTCCTCGAACAACACCAATCAACAAACCATGCCGTATCAGAACTCACCGGATCAGACCCGGGTCACAACATCGTTCAAATCATATTTAAATCGGGTTGGCCCGAAACCCGAGAGTTTCCAACTATCCACCGAATCCTAAAGATCCACAACAGTCAGAAGATCCTCTCAAAGTTCGAGGAGTATCGCGAAACAGTAAAATCCAAAGCAGCGCGTTACACGCGTCGCCGTGACGAACGGTGCATCGCCGACGGCAACGAACTGATGCGTTTTCACTGCTCCACTTTTTTATGCGAGTTAGGACTTAACGGGGATTCTTCAATTTGTTCTCAGCAATTTTGTAATATTTGCGGAGTTATTAAATCAGGATTTTCACCGAAATTAGATGGAATTTCCACGCTGTCAACAAGCTGGAGGGGACACGTGTCAATTCCTGATGAGATCGAGCGTGAATTTCGCTTCATGAACGTGAAACGGGCTATGCTTGTTTGTCGTGTTATTGCGGGTCGGGTTGGATCCGATTCGGATGATGGTGAGTTGGATAAAACGGATGGGGGTTTTGATTCGGTGATGGCGCGGGGAGAGAATGGTGTTTACACCCGACTTGATGAAGAAGAGTTGTTGGTTTTTAATCCAAGGGCTGTGCTTCCTTGCTTTGTTATTGTGTATAGTGTATGATGTGTGATTTGTCATGATATGAACAATGAACAATGAACAATGATGATTATGACCATGTGAGGTTGTGGGCTTGATCGAACGGTCATGTGATGATGGGTTGTAATTTTAAGTTGGTTAAGTATTTTTTTTAGTTAAGGAATGCCTTTTTTGACATAATCTATGTTATTAGATCATTGTGGACAAAAGTTATTATGCACTAAATTGACACACATTATGGTATAGTTTTTTGTGTGTTTGTTTGTCTGTATATGGTGAGTTTCTTGATTGTGTGTGATTAAGGTAAAGTTTTGCTTAGGTTATGGTTTTCTTTGATTGCGCTTAAGGAGTAGTTACTCAATGATGTGATTCTGTTTTCTATATGGTGAGAGGCTTTTTGTGAGAGGTTCAATGGTAACTGAGATGATCCATTAGTTGTGCTCTAATTATTTTGTAAGATGGTTGGTTTTTGACCTAAATTGCCTTCACCCATCTCTGCAAGTATTTATATAGTTATTGACTGTGTAATTATTTGATCAAAATTGGATGGTCTAGATTTAAAATTCTTGATCGAAATCGGATAGTCTAGATCTAAAATTAAACATTCTTAATTTTAAAAAAAAACCAAAATTTAAATTATTTGATTTCGATTAGACGATGGTGCATTATTTGTGAATGTTTAATTGTGGTGTTTCCGATTTCAGCTTGTATATGTTCTTATTCTAGAAATTGTATGGTACAAGTTAGAGATCCTATTTTAGTTACATTTCCATGTTGCCTTTCTTTCTTTTTGAATGATTCCTAAGCTAACATATGTAAAGAAAAAAGCAACTTTCCAAGTAGCATAAGATGCTTTGATTGTCAATGAGTTGTTAGATTCTTATTATAAGAATAACATTATGGTTTTATATACTATCTCAACTAGTAAAAATTAAGCTATAATCAAAATTTGATTTTTTTAGTAACACTCAACAATTTGATTAGGACAAATGCCTAGAGTTGTCAATTAACTCACTATTAAAAAATTCTTTACTAAACTCTTTAATATTAGACCCCTATATAACGATTAGATTTATATACACAATATGTAGAAAACTGAATGCAACCAAATAAAACTACTATAAGGTGAAGTTAACTAAGGTGCAGTTGAATCCTCATTTTATCAAATTTTCAAATCATTTGATAACAAATTATATGCTGCATTTTTTTTTAGAAGAGAGGATAAATATCACTATAATTAATTAACAAAATTTTGATGTTCTAAATTTAAATTTGAGACAAAATATTAAACATAACAATATCGATATTTATCAGTTCATCTTTGTCTTGTTGTTCTATTTCTACTCTATGATTTATAACTTAATAATTTCGTACAAAAATGTATAAATTAACACCTAATATCAAACTCAAATCAATACAAAAAATAAACACTTCCTAAAGTTTTACACAAATTATTTTGAAAAAGAAAAATCAAATACACTTTTTTCCCCAAATGTCAAATCCACTTTTTTTCCCCAAGTACTGTGATTATGTAAATTTACTCTCCACATCACAATTTTAAATTGTAGTTCACAACGATATTATCACTACAATTTAACCTGAATTAGTTGCATTTGCTTGCATTCTTCTACATGTTTGCAACATTACTGCAATCTTAACGGCAATTTAAAACAACAACTGCAATTTAAAACCATATATCAAATAGATAGACTTATGCCTGTATCAACATCAATATTTTACCACACCCTATAAGACCTCATTCACCAGGCTACATATTGATTTTTGAAAAATTGCAAGCAATCCAACTCTGCATTAATAGCATTTATTAATGTCAAATATAAACATAACCTTAGACTGCAACAAATTAAATAGTAATGTAAATTTACAGGGGTAGAAATGCAATACCACACTCAAAATGATATATTAGACACACATATGACATAATACTAAGCACAGAAAATGGAATGCAACCAAATTAGATACGAAATTTCGTGAATTCCTTCTGCGTTATTAAAAATTGTAAATACCATACCTTATGAAATTTCAAAATTTCTTTTTAATTTCTATAAAAAAATTATTCACTTTCTAATCCTTAAAAAATTTCTGTTTTTAATTTTTGGTCCCTAATTTTATAGCAATTCATGTGCACCTTTCAAATTTTCAAATAATATTTTTACAAGTGTTTTGGTTTTGAAATTTTATTTTCTTAATCAATTTTAACAACTATTTTTAATAAGGAAATGATGAAAATGTTTGTTTGTTAAATTCAATTTTAAAATTTGTTTTTGAGAAGAGAACATGAAAAAACTTGTTTGGTAATTTTTTTTTTCAAAAGATATTTTAAAAACTTAAAAAGATAAAACATGTTTGATATACGATTTTTGTAATCAGTCGGTAGTTTTAACTATTTTTGTCCTTAAATATAGGATTATGTTGACCAAATTATGAGAATTAAAAAAAGTGGATTGTAGTGTTAAATTTGTTAAAAATTGATATTGTTTTTATATATTTACATTTGAAGAGATAATATTAGTTAAAGTTTCTATTATAGTATTTATTGTTGATCGAAAAAAGATGTAAATAAATTATTAGAGATGTATTTGTAATTTTTTTTATAAAAAAAGTATGCTAGGGTTTTTATGCCTATTAGGGGTTCTATGATATTTTTCTTTAAGACATATTGAATGCCGTCAGAAACAAGCGGTAACCAGCAAGAACCTCCAAATCGTGGAAGAGAAGGGAAGAAATATAACATACAAGAACCTATCGTGTTTCGTGATAAGGTGCTAGGCATATAAACTGTTGTTGCTCGGGCCAAAACAGATCTAATCATAAGAAAGCTTATTCAAATGGAGAATGTCAATGGTAACAGATTGCTACCTATGTTTCATGTTGATCCTAAGATAATGAAAGAGATGAGTACCTCTTGGCAGGATGCTTTGATGGTGAAACTGTTAGGGAAAAATCTTGGATTCAATACTAAGCAGACCAAATTGGAAAGTATTTGGAAGCTAACAGAGGGACTGGAAATAATGGATGTATGGAGGGGTTACTACATGAAAAATTTTGATTGTGCGAATGACAAAAATAAAGGGCCCAACAGAGGTCTGTGGATGATTTTCGATCTCTACCTCACAGTACATCGGTGGACTCTAGAGTTCAATGCTACAAGTGCAACCATCAATAAAACAATGGTTTGGAAAAGAATTCCAAGCCTTAATCTTGTTTACTACGATGAAAATTTTCTTTTCGCTCTTGTGACTATTGTGAGGAAATCGGTGAAAGTGGATACACATACTCTCAACGTTGCAAGAAGAAGGTTTGCTGGACTTTGTGGAGAAATAGACTTGCATCAACCTGTGGTTGGAAAGGTGGAAACCAATGGTCAGTGTTACAATATTGAATACGAAGGACTTCATATTACCTGTGAAAATTGTGGATGTTATGGGCACCTGAGACAAAATTGTGTGAGCAATGTTACTGTAAAAGAAAGTATTCGGAAATATAATGGTGATGACAATGAGAATACAAACAATACAACATGAAACAATGGTACAAAGGCGGTGGCAAAAAACGGCAGTGGCGAGCTACAATAATCAGATCCGAAAGTTCCAGAAATGGATGCCACTAGTGGAAAGGAAACAAGTGAAATTCTTGGAGGAAATAGGATTTGCTTCATGGTGATTGGTAGAACAAACCTTTTATTTTCAGTGATAAGGGAAAAGGTCAATAAAATAAAATAAATAATAATTTTTGACTCTCTTCAAAAGGTGTATGAAAATTTTAGAAAAAATACCAATAAAAAAGGAGAAAATGAAGTAGGCACTTTCCAGATTTAAAAAACGTGAAAGAAAAAAAATCTAGATTGAAAAATATTACAAATGGTAACATACATGCTTTGGAAATAATAACATAACCATTGCATTAAATCAAATAATTAAAATCAACAAAATATATCAAATAACTTCTTAAATTAACTAATAAATAAAAGATAAATAAGATTAAAAACAATAAAAAATATACATATGACGAAAAATTATCAAATAGTATAATTTAAATATAAAAAAAGCATAATATATTAAATTAAAATTAAAATATAATAAAAAAGTAATACTAGAAGTAATAGTGTGACAACAACTAAAAGAAGATGCATCATGAGTGTGAGAATGTATTATGAACTAAAGCAATCATTATTTGTCTGCTAATTATCTTATTTAAAGTTGCAGAATATTTATTATGCCATTAATGAAAATGGCCTCTTTTCCATATCTTTTCAATTTTCTATCATTCCAAAATTAAAACATAAAATTGGACAGCAAAACATCTCTAAATTGTTTTACTTTTTCCGTTTTTAAAACCAACAAATAGAAAATAATTTTTAAAAAACACTTTTGCAAAATTAAATTATCCATCAAGTTTTAAAGTTTTAAATTTTGAAAAACTGAAAAACACTTTTTAAGAAGAGAATCAATCAGATAAGAATTTTTTCATAGCTACCAAAAATAAAATATTAAAGATACTAAAATAATAGAATAACTATATTTATAAAACTCATTTTAAACTTAAACGTAGAGATCTATTAATTTAAAGTTATGAATATTATCATCAATCTTTGTTAAAAACTTGAGATTATTTTTAAAAAAACGGAAGCAACATTACGTAGGCTGTTATAAAAAAATCCTTGAATCAATCTTCACATTCATACGCAAAGCTCACCTCCTTTCTTTCAGTTGAGTTACTTGTTATTCAAGTTACCGTAAGTCATGGCTTCTTCAATCTCGTTGACTTTGCATTCCTCTAAATCCGCATCTTCCCCATTATTCTACTCCCACCTCGATTCTCGCCTTCTAACCCCTTTGCGTCTTCTTCAAAAAGCTTTTACCTTTACTCATTTTTTTACTTCAACTTTGCTTCTTTGTAGATGATCACGCTTTTGATTCTGTGTATCAGATAGTTGTCCGGTGCATGAGCAGTAAGTATCCTGCATTTCTTTTTCTTGTTGGTTTTCAATTGCTGTTCTGTTTTAGTAATAATGCTGTTTTTTTTTTGTCCTAATTATTGTTAAGAGTTACACATTGGTTGGTTGAGATTCAGTCTCACAATGTGTTTAATGAAATATTTTTCACCTTACAAACCGGTTTTTACAGAAGTAGCGGTAGATTCAACCAAAATTCTAATATGGTATCAAATCCTATTCAAGATTCATTGGACGAAATACTATCTAATTACCGCTATTGGACCACTCGAGTCATGTTTAATATGTCTAATCCTAGGTCTGAGAGGAAGTGTTAAGAGTTTCACATTAGTTTTGTTATATAATATGGAAATGTTAAAATTGCATGATACATTAGTTATTTCACCTTTTTGTAATTTTTTTCAATATGACCTTATATGTTTGGTTCCACTTTTGGGGAGACAAATTGATTCTAATGGTGTGTAATTGATATCGACATGTTTGGTTGTTCTCGAGTTGAATTGATTTTGTATCTAACTTGAAGTTAGAATTTGAAGCTTTAGCCTTGATTTTATTATTTAAGTCACTTTTACTCAAGTGTATTTAAATATAAATCCTTTATCTTTGACTCACTGTTAACTTGAATTAATTTTACAGAATCAATTTTTTTTAAATTAATTTTTGTCACCACATAACCAACTACACATAAGTTGAAAAATTCTTAGGCTACCATGTACTCTCGCCAGTTAGGATTTGACTAAAACTTCATACAATCATCAATTTAAACAGAATTTTCAATTGTTTCATGCCCTTGTAATGTGACATTGGTATTTTTTTTTTTTTTCTGTTCAACAAATCAAAATATTTTTAGTGTGTAGGTTTTAATGAATTTGATACTTTCTTGATCTTTTACTCTTGAAGCATTTACATTAAGTATCTGTTCCATCTTTCTGACTTGATTTTGCCTTATTTTTTCAAATTCTAGGTTTATGATATGTCATCTGATTATAAGTTAGACATTGCTAGTACTCAGCATGAGTCAGAAGAGCCAGGTTTAAGCAACACTATAGATTCAAACTTATCACTAGATGAAAAGGGTAAGACAGTGCACACAACTTTCAATGGAATTCATCAGCAAGCAAAGTTGTCAATGAACAACTTCACAACAAATTATGCAGAACGAAGAGCTTTGTATGATAGGTGCGAAACAAGTCTTCTATTCCGCATTTTTTATTCATTAAAATCCTTTGAAAGTTCTTGTTTAAATTTTTTAAGGCCTGTATTAACCTTATAATATGATAATGGATTTTTTAAACAATGGTATTTAAAAAATATGTGATACACATTTACCTTTACAAGCAGATTTCTGAAAGGAAATAAAGCTACAAATGGTGATAATGCTAGTTTTAGTGTTGATGAGGAGGAAAGGTATCGATTGCATGGATCGACTAAGAAGAAATCTGGACCACTTATCTCTGGAACAGCTTACTGTATTTCCTCCTGCAGCATGATAATGCTGAACAAAATTGTTTTATCAAGTTATAATTTCAATGCAGGAATATCATTGATGTTTTATCAAGTTAGTTTCTGACTTTCTTTCTTTTTTTTGCTTTGTGAGAGTGCTAAATAATGGCAAAAGGTTTTAATCAGACTATGCATGTATCTGAATTTTGCAGTAAAAAAATTGATTTGTGTTTGGATACATTTACCTAAAGTGAGTTGAACAAAAAATTTGATCCTAAAAAATCACGTTTGAAGTCAAAAGCTACAAATTCAAGAATTTTCAAGTTAGAATCAGTTCTAGAGGAAAAATCAATTTCAATCAGCATCACTCACTCATGTCAAAATCAATTTATGTGTCTAAAATCATTTTTGGCTCTCCTTACTATAAAACCAAACACACACAATAACTCTTACACGGGAAAGTTCTCGATTGACTTTCTTTCCTGGAGCTGATTATGTATCAAAAACTAATAATTATGCATTTTTGTTCCATTTACTTTGCAGAACTTTATCAGTACTCTAGTTGTTGTTCTATTAGCTCTCTGTGGCAGAGTTTCAGTAGAAAAGCTCAGCTGGAAGCTGGTTAGGGTGTGGATGCCAGTAAATGTGATATTTATTGCCATGCTTCTCTCAGGCATGTATAGGTATAGAACAAACTTTAATTTTTATGTATTTTGATTGAATCCTCTATAGATGTTGAATCTAAAACCCTCACTATTTTAAGATAATCTACCTTAAAGTTGTGATGCAGTTCAATCTTGTAGCAAATGACACATCTTGTTCTGCTCCCATGTCATATCTACACTTAATGTATTCTTGTTCATTTTTGTTCAGTTTGAAATACATAAACATTGCAATGGTGACAATTCTCAAGAATGTGACTAATATCATAACAGCAATCGGAGAATTATATTTATTCCGTAAAAGTCAGAATTCCAAAGTGTGGACTGCAATGTTTGTGATGGTAAGTGACATTCTTATCTTATACTCATTGATAGTATTACTCCTTTTTTGTGAATTTGTTAGTATACATGTTATTGAAGTTTTGCTCCACTCTTATATCTACTTTATACAGATTATCTCTGCTATCAGTGGTGGTATTACAGATCTCTCCTTCGATGCAGTCGGTTATGCATGGCAGATTATGAATTGTGTTCTTACTGCAAGTTATTCGGTACGCATATTTAGTCCTTGTTTCATTTCCATATTCTGTAAGAGGCTTCTCAGTTTGTAACTTTGATTGAATGTTATGTTTTTGTGGCAGCTTACCCTCAGGTGGGTTATGGATGAAGCGAAAAAGTCGACAAAATCAGGTTCACTTAATGAAGTGTCGATGGTGTTGCTCAACAATTTATTGTCTTTACCTTTTGCCATTGTCATGATATTCCTTTTTCATGAGTGGGATTATGTAATACACGCGTGAGTGAATATGTTTTGTTATTTTCTAAATTCACTGAATCTGTCTGCATTTTCACCATCTTTTTTGTTTTATTTTGATTTCCAGCGACGTAGTTAAACTGCCAGCATTTTGGTTTGTTGCAACAGCTAGTGGATTTCTTGGACTTTCCATCAGCTTTACCTCAATGTGGTTCTTACATCAAACTAGCCCTACAACATATAGGTGATTTTATGAAATTCAAGTTTAATGCACTGATACACATGTTTGAATTCACTTACTTGAGATTTTTTATTTACATAAGCATTTGTGAGACTGTTTATAAAACTTATTGAAAAAACTTATGACATGTCTGTAAGCTCTACAGGATAGTTTATGAAACAACTTAATTTTAGGATATGATTTGTTTTATATTGCAATTTAGCTTTATATATAAAACGATAAATAAAAGTTTATGATATGATATTTCACACAAAAAAGAGACTTCTCTATATAAAATATATTATATATAATTCCGCTTCTGCAAATATAAAAACAAAAAAAACTCATCAATATATAGAAATAATTTAACTTTGTTTTATTTTTTGTTTTAAAAATATCTTATACGCAAACACTTATATGATAAGTTCTTATAATATAAACACTTCATTAAGCTGTTTATCCAAACAAGTTCTTAACGTTGCTGTATTCAACTAAATTCTAGTTGTTTTAGTTATTTATCTATGAATTGATTTATTTTTTCCCCTCCAATGTCTCTATTTGTGTCTGTTTTACAGTCTTGTAGGTTCCTTAAACAAGATTCCAATCTCTATTGCTGGAGTGTTAGTGTTCAAAGTTCCTCTGAGTGTATCAAATTTATTCAGCATTTTATTTGGTAATTCATCACAACCACTCAGCATTTCTTTTTATTGTTTTCCTTTAGTGGAGGGGTTATCTTAATGTATCTAATATATTTTCAGGTCTCTTTGCTGGTGTATTATTTGCAAGAGCCAAGATGTCTTAAACCAGAAGCCAACTTAGTAATAATCAATGGAGTGTGAGAATTAATACATTAATGATAATTATATAGGTTTTTTGTTTGAGCAATACAAAATGAACTTTTATTTTAACTGCTGATCCTTAAACATGGAATAATTAAGTATAGGATACACCTGCAAGGAAAATATTAACTTTCATACATTATTGGAACATGGAAGCAGAGTTTCTAAGCAGTCACAAGTGTTCATGATGATTATCAACATATTTTGTCCAAGTTTTATGTTGTTATTATATATTTTATTTGTGGTTATTTTTGTATTACACACAGGAATTATAACACTGAATATAATACTTGAATATATAATTTTTTATTTAGGGTGGAGTCCATTTATTTGCATTCTTTAAAATTATCACTCAAAAAACTCATTTGTTAGATGACTAGAATATAAAAATGTATCTATACTAATTTTAGATACCAAAATTTTTAGTCAACCATATCTATGCACTTTCATGTCATTACTTAGCCATATATAAAAAGGAGGATCAATTCAGAATGTCTATAGAAGTTCAACTCAATAAGAAAAACTTGCTAATAATAAATAAATAAAAACTCCATCAGCTGTTTTTAATTAATGAAAGTGTCTTACTTCAAATTTAAAAACAAAACTCCTTAAAAGTCAAAACATGGTGATAATAAGAGGATGGTTGGATTTTGATGGAGGTATATAATACAAAAATTTTCTTTTTGTAGATGATAATTACGGTCGGTCATTTGGGATATGCAAACAGCTCAATAGTATGTATCCTTAATTAAAGTAAAAATATCCAATACAAATAACAATAAAAATATCTAAGATCATGTGCTAAATGTAGTGTTTTATACAAATAACTATAAAACTCATCATCTAACTATGTACTGTGTATCTCCGACCCTTGCTATATAAGGTTAGCCATTGTCTTTATAAGAGTATATGTTTTTGCAGTAGAAGGTCTTGCACAATGGCCAGGACATGAAACTCTGAGACATGGTTTGGGACCAATAACCTAATTTCTTCGCACCATAATAGGACGCAACACTATGTAAAACCAATCAATGTATTCATCCTTGAACTTTGATGGATATGTAGTTGGATGTAGCTTAAAAAATATCTCTTTAACATTGCTCAAATATCCAACACACTGCACATCTACATTAGATACTTTGTCAAGAGCCAAAGATGGCAATGAAATATGTTGAACAACTCCAAACTATCAGAGATACCTCTCGGACAATTATCGCATTGTGGTGTTGCACCAACTCTAGTATCCCAGTTTTGTCCTACCAATCAAACATAATTTTAAAAAGTAAATAATAGCATGTTTAATAAACATTTTGCCCTTATTATTATTTAAGTTTAGAAAATAGCCATTTTTTCAATCAGGTACAATTTTGAGTCTATATAGATTCCCAACTACTTTACATTTAACACAAAAAATATACAAAAACATGTTTTTTCTCTTTCCTAATTTTCTTTATGACTTCTATTTAACACAAAAAATATAAAAAAAACATGTTTTTTCTCTTTCCTAATTTCCTTTATGACTTCCTAAGTGGCGGATTTTTTAGGAGCAGGCGTGCCACGGCATCCCTTATATTTTTTAATTATATATATATATATATATATATAATAACTTGCACACATGGTTTTGAGTAATTTATGTTCTCTCTTTTCCATTTATATACCTCTTTTATATTTGTTTTATCTCTCTTAGAATTTATACTAATAAAATATAATAAAATTAATAGAACAAACATATGTATATACATAAACTATATGATATAGAAGGATAAACTAATTAATCTCGAATCAACAAACTCTAACACTCTATTTAGCAACTCGACTATTAACTCTAACACTCTATTTAGTAACATATGTATATCATAAACTATGTGATACTATTTTTTAATTGTGAATTGTTTTAATTAATATGTGTATTTTTTTAGAAGTGACCCAATATTTAAACATAAAAAAATTGATACATTTTTTAAAGAAGAAATTTTTTGAAAAAGATGAAAATTATAAAATGGATATATTTTATTTGATTGAATTGTGTAAATTGTGTGATTTGTAAAAATTGTGTGACTTGTGAAAATTGTGACTTGTGAAAATTGAAATTCTAATTTTTTTCAACTTGTCTAATATGTATGAATTGTGTGATACTCTAAAAAAACTATATGACTTTTAAAAATTTCAATTATAATATTTCAGTTAATACTTGTCGTTACCCAGCTCCCCCAAATATTTTGTGCAAGATCCGACACTGACTTCCCTGTTTTACAATAAGATGCACTTCTCTCCTATTATTATTTTTATTTTTATTTTTTATTTTCTATTGAATAAAATAATTATTATTATACACTCAATTCAATAAAAAACATAAACCACCTCTTTCGCTAATTATACGAGGTTACTTAATCTTTGCTACAAAACAATCAAAAATCTAAAACTCAATTTTATGTCACGGACACACATCTTTTATGTTAGGTTCAAGTGTGAGTGGTTAAGACCCATAATAACTATGAAAGTAAAATATTAGATGTATAAATGAGATGATCCATATATCCATTATCTTAAGATTTTGAGTAGGTATGTGGTATCAAAGTTTGTTTTAATCTAGGGGCATTTGACCAGTTGTTGCTCTTGTGTCCCTAGACACCAACAAGTAGTATTAGATCCATAGGTGAGCTTGGTGGGAGAAGCGAGAGTGGATCTTTGTGTATTAGATTTTTGTATTGAAAGTTTTCTTGGCACTGTAGTCAGTAGTATTCCATTGGTGATAACGACGATGCAACACTTCCTCTTACTTTACAACCTAGCCTTATATGCAAACTCTTCCTCTTATAATTATAAATTATAGTAGTTGCTTTTGTAATTTTTCTATAAATTATTCTCTTCCCATTTGTTTTAATAGACATTTAGATTATAATTTAGTCTAAAAAAACTGGACCATAGTCTAATATTAAAAATTTAGCCTAGTAAAAAAAATATAATTTTAATAATTAATAAAATTGATAAAATAAATATTAATCTATATGAATCTACATTATCCATATACACATATACCGATTTACACGATCTAATGAAGGTCTACACATATAGTATGCTATCTTCACTTATTAAACTTAAACATATCTCCACAACATAATCTAACAAGTACAATTCAACTCATAAAAATAATTTAACTCACAAACTACTCATAAAATACATCAATTATAGAACCCAAAATTAAAACAACATACAACACAATATTTATATTAATTAGTATACCTATTAATATATGTCATATCAAAGAAATTCATCACTTAGTTAATATATATCAAATAACACAAATCACGATTATCCCATTTATATAATTTATTTTTAACTGACTTGTCACTTAATAATTATTCATCTTTCAATTTTTTTTAATACACATTACTTTCTCATACATTTTAATTAGTTTCATATTCAATCAATATGTAAATTTCAAAAGCTTTCTCAAAGTTATATGTAAATTCAGGTCCTATCAAATCAAATGATTTGCATAACGTACGTAGTGTTGAAGGTTTTAGAGTATACGTGGTCATTATTGCCTTATATAAACATTGTATTGTCATGAATAAAATTAATGAATAAAAAAAATGTTTTTATTTTTGTTAGCTACTTCTTGTTCCTAATTATAATTAATTAATATAAACTTTCATATAAATTAATATTTTTATTTTTTATTTTAAATCTACCTATATTAATACTACTAATTTATTTTAAGATACGAAAGTTAACATTATTAAATACATGTATTTATATTTAATGAATAATTTAGAAACAATTTACAAAATATACTTATCTTTTTTAGGGGTAAAAATTCTACCAGAACTTATTAAGAGAGAAAAATTGAGTAATTTGGTACTTTCATTTTTTTTCTTTCATTTTCATCACCATTTCACTGCATCAGAAGGTAAAAATTTCCATAATATTTTGTTTTCAGAATGCTATTAACAGTTAATTAACATTTAAATAAACAAAAATTAATAACTTTTTATGTGATTTCAAGCATTCAAAAGTTCAAAATTAATCAAATAGCCAAAAAAAAAAATGTAACGGAAACAAGGATAATAAAGGAAATTAAAGCACCATTAAATAACCACATTAAACAATTTTAATTATAAAAAAAAATATTAAACAACAACAATGTAGCAGTAGTCTTAGCAGTACTAACAACTACAAGTTAACAAACAATAAAACAATTCTTCATTAAAAAAAGCACCAAAACAATTGTTCACAGCATATAAAATCAAGTATATCTATATATTTTTTTGGACAGAATCTATATGAAAAAACATTTCTATATTACAAAAGACACCGAAACAATGGTGTTTTTTTCTCTCAATTTTACACTTCAATTAAAATAATTAATTTAGAATTTTATCTTTTTTAATTAATTAAAATTAAAATTTTAAAATATTTATATTTTAATATAAAAAGATACTAAATCTAATTTTATCTATTATTTAAATTATTTTATTTATAATTTTATCATTTCTTACCGTTAAAATACCTGAATTTTTTTAAAAAAATCTTATAAAATTTTGTAATTATATTTTATGGATAAAAAGTATATAGACGTCAAAAACATAAATAAATAGACTTAATTGCATTTTTGGTCCCTCTATTATAGGTGAAAATTGACAGTATTTATTTGTCCCCAGTTTTAGTCTCCGAACATAATTTGAAGCCAAATCATGATGAGTGTCAATAAAAAAGTTGACGTGGCAGACGCTTACGTGGAATAAAGTAATTATTATATTATTTCTAATTAAAAAATATAATTTATATTTTAAAAAATCATTTTTATAATTGTGACAATATTTTTACAAATACAATTAAATTGTTAAAATTAAATTAAAAGAAAAAACATCTAAAATCATTAACTAATGAACAAATCAAAATCAAAACTCCAAAATCATTCTATCTCTCTCTCTTTCTATTTCTCTCGGCCTCTTTCTTCTTCTTTTTCATCAACAACAACAACAACAATGGTAGCTCCGTTTCCTCCTTCTTCGATTTCTCCAACAATGTTACGGAACTTCCTCCGCGCCGTTAATAAAAAAATTGGATGTCAAAAAATAAAAAAGCTAAAGAGAAAGGCAAGAGAGAGCCAAATGCAGACCGTGCCATCTGCTGATGCTGAAGCTTATCAACTCTTCATCCATTGTCACATTGACAACTCAGAGATATTGTCATCATTGACAACTCAGAGATATTGTCATCATGCTTACCAATAAGGTTCACCCTGTCAATCAACTTATCAATGGCACATTGGAGAGGCTCCTCTGCAGAAAAAGTTCTACCTTTTCCAGCTTTCATAGTTTCAATTTTGAGGATATAGTTTCCAATAGCAACAATTAAAATCTCCTGTTGGTCAATTTCAATTATAAGCTAAGAGTTTAATGGAGTTAAAACCAATTGAAAAATAATAAATTCAAGGAACAAAATTATGAAGTCGTTGTTACTTGTTTATGGGGATGCCAGCATATTCGCGGATGAAGGATAAAGGTCCTGTTTCGGATGAGATTGTGAAATTGATGAAGAAGAAGAAAAAGTCGCATAGAGAAATAGAAAGAGAGAGAGATAAAATGATTTTAGGGTTTTGATTTTGATTTGTTCATGAGTAAATGATTTTAGGTGTTTTTTCTTTTTAATTTAATTTTAACAATTTAATTGTATTTTTAAAAATATTGTCACAATTATAAAAATTATTTTTAAAAATATAAATTATATTTTTTAATCAGAAATAATATAATAATGAGTTTATTCTACGTAAGCGTCTGCCACGTCACCTTTTTTTATTGACACGTTATTAAAAAATGACAACTCATAATGATTTGGCCTCAAATTCTGCTTGGGGACTAAAACTGGGGACAAACAAAATGAGGAGACTACTTTCAATTTTCACTTATAATAGGGGGACCAAAAGTGCAATTAAGCCAAATAAATAAATAAGCGAGAACCTTATCAAGTAATAACAATAACACAAATATAAAACAAATAAAATGTTTCATAACTTCATGCAAGACACTAACAAATTACAAATGTTAAGCATTGTGAAAAAACTGGATCCAAATTATTAAGCCATCTTACAAAACAAACAAACAAACCATAGTTTGATAATCCAAAGTGGAAAATTACACTAAAAATGAAAAAGACAAGCCTAAACAATCCAAATAAATGTCAAATGCATACTATGCTATATAGTGGAAGCATAGTTTATCCAAAGTGGAAAAAAGTACACTAAAATAGAAAACCAAACACTAAAAAAAAATCCAAAATCATTTATTGATGCTAGTAGAAAAGTTGAGTAGAAGAAACCAAGTCTAACAAATCCATCTCTCTCTTTCCATTTGAAGAACAATTCATACTTCCAAGCTGCAACTCCACATTATTCATCATTGGAGAAAGATAGTGATCAGAATGAACAAATCCATTTTGATTGACATGATCAGTGAGAATCTGATTATTATTATTAGTTTTGAAAAGTTGTTGCATGAAGAGAAGTTCATCATCATAAGATTCAGCTATAAGTGGTGATGATGAGTTTTCAAAAGCAAGGTTAGATTGGTAATTTTGACAAGGCTCATCAGAAATTGCTGAAGTGGAGCTAGATTGTGTAGTATTGGTTGGTGTCATGAAGTTACTCTTTGTGGTGTTATTAGTTTGAGTTGATAAACTTTTTATATAGTCTTGAAGTATTGAAGATTGTGGTTTACCATTTGTTGTTTGAGGCCTTTTATTCTTTCTTCTTGAATTTTGTCTCCTTTTTGTTGCATTCCAATGGTTCTTTATTGCATTTTCGGTTCTTCCTGGAATTTTCTTTGCTATCTCTGCCCAACGGTTTCCAATCTTGCTATGACTTTCTACTAATATTCTTTCTTCTTCTTCACTCCAACTATCTTTCTACAAAATGTTTGAAATATATTGTATTAATTTATTATACAAACAATGATACAAGAGTAAAAAACTATTTTCAAATTACGACAATGTTGTGAGATTTCATTTGAAAAATAATATATATTCATTGCTAGTATATTATTGAATTTTGATATTTATGAAATGGTTTCATACAAATATACCAAGTTGCGAAGGACAATTTCTATTTATGAGTAAAATAGAGGGAAACCTTTTTTTGACGAAAATTGGAGTGAAACATTGTGAATGTTATTTGGATTAAATTAGCAAAGTTTTAGCATTAACAATATGAGAATTAATCCAAACATGTGTTTAGGAGCAATGCAAGAAATTAGGGAAGGAAACAATGATCTAAATATATACATTATACTGAAAACATGCACGTGAATGATTAAATTTGGAAAGTATAAACATTATGCCGTATATACATAGTAATCTTTAACTTAGGAACTTGACATTTGCCCAAAGATAGATCCTAAAAAATAAAATCTAAATTTAGATGCCAAATAATTATGAAAACATAGATAAAATTTCATGTCTAAAACATACTAATATATCTCAAATCTAAATAATTGCTTTATATATACTCATTCTACAAAGAAAATTTATCAAAAAAATTGAAGGATTAAAAAAGTGACATACTTTAATATCAGGCCTCAGATGATTATGCCATCTCTCTCGACACTGCTTCCCAGCTCTTCCTTCCAATTTCTCAGCTATTTGTGACCATTTTCTTACACCATGTTGTTTCACCAACTTCAACAATTTTCTTTGTTTTTACATATAAAAAAACACCTTCAAATTTAGTCCAAGTATATATATATAAATAAAATCCATATAGACACTCATAGATTGGTGTACCAAATCTTTAGAATGTCTTCAAGATGGTGAAAAAATGATAACTTTTAATTTTTAATAATATTTTATTTACAAAAAACAAACAAACATAAAAAAAATATTATTTAATTTAATTACTAAACCTGTCTTCTTCGTCGCTCCATTGGCCTTTGATCAAAGACAAAGTAAACACTTTCTTAGGTCTTCTTCCAACCCCTTTTTCACCCTTCCCTAAACCATTGATGACATCTTCTTTCTCCACACACAATGAAGGAATTTGGTTTGACCAATTCAACACATCTTCATTTGCCATTAGTTTATCAACAAAGTTTGCTTGTTGAGTCATGACATTATTAGGCCACATGAAACTATAAGTTGAAGCATTAGAACAAACAAAACTACAAAAATTTCCATCATCAACATTTTGTTGATGTTTCTTTTGAGGGAAGTGGTTGTGTTGACTCCATAAAAATCTATCAATGGCTGTTAAAGGAGGACCTATTGAAGAGAGGTGAGTGATCTTCATATCACTACCATACACCAAATGTTTTCATGAAAGGAAATTGAGGACTTTGAGTGAGGAGAAAAAAATATGTAGATAACTAGCTTATTACAAGCCCTATAATTAAACACATGTATTAGTAGCCATTGATTATGCATGAATCCAACGGATAGGAATGAAGCATATTGTAACTCTCCATATTCCTTTTTGACAAAAATTTATTGAGCTTAGACTAAAACAAAATTTAGAGAGCTAGGAGGAATAAGTGGGATAGTATTAATCTCTATATTATTTCATTAAAAGTATAGTTTAATTTTAAATTTTTGGTAAATATTTTATTATGTCCATATTAAAAATTAGGTTAACCATCATAATGGGTCAATTAATGAGAATATTGACATAAATATGATTTAATTTTTCATTGTCACTCATTATTATATATTTAAAATCATTGAAGGGTATAAAACTTTTCTTGACCATTTCTTTATGAGAATTCTACATCCAATGAAAACGTTACATCTAATAAATGTAACAAGAAAAAATAAAAATATATTCCTGTAAATCAAATAAAAGTTTCTCTTAAAAAAAAAATACACCGGATAGAGATTATCATTTTAGTCACAAATTTTTAAAGTTTAGTGATAATGTTGAATATGGGATTTCACAGTGCATAGTTATGACATCAAGATTAGTCGGAATGGAAATAAACAAGTTAATTCGCACATAGTTCGAGACTCAACTTAATTCGAAAATAATTTGTTAAATTTTGTTTGAGAATCAAATGAGTTAAAAATTTAATTAAAAATTGAATTTGTTAAATAAATTAAACTTGAGCAATATATATAGTTCAAGGTTTGATTCATGAACTATTTGATTGTGCGTGCGTGTGGGTATATATATATATATATATAATTGATTTATTAGTAAAATTAGTATTGCTGGCTTAATTATATTTTTGAAAAAAAGTTAAATAAATGATAAATTGCCACTCTTTAAGATTTTGTGTGTTGATTATATTTTGGTGAGAAATATTTATAGCAGACAAATAATTAATAATTATTTGAGACTGATTTTTCCTTAAAAAGTAAAAAAAATTATAGACCTAACATACATTTATATTTTTCAATTATACAATTATTTTATCAAAAAAATAATTTTAAAAAGTAAACAAATATAAAAAAAATTTGTTTTTTGAATGGTATGATTCGTTCTACGAGCTAAACAAAGTTCTTTTACGATGAGCTGAGTTACTATCCATGTTCTTCAATACTCATTTATATCTCTACACATTAGATTTATTTTATTGTATTTATAATTATAAAAAATTATCAATATTTATATTTATTAAAAAAAAAGTGTATTATGAGATTATCATTATTAATTTTAAATATATTAAATAAAGAGAAATAGTTTTTGTTCTCGACTAGTTAAATAATACAAACTAAATATACTAATTGAAACACCGAAAAAAGGATGTGAGTAAAATGATAATACATTTTTTTATATTTCTAAATGGTACAACATTGCTAAAAATTTACCAAATTTTTTAGTGTTTTTTTTCGTTTTTATTTTAGTCAACAACACTAAAATTTAAAACTAAAAAGTAAAACATATATCACCGTACCTTTTCAATTTCATAAATTTATAAATACAAAATAAATTTTAAAAACATTTTTCTAAAACTTGATCAACAAACAAGTTTTTTATATAAATTTTTAAAAATTAAAAAACAAAATTTTTAATAGAGAATAAAACAAACTCTTAATTTTTGTTAATTTGCTATAGTGAGCCTTCATGCGTTAGTGTTTAAGTGTATAGGCTATTAGGGTGTACAAGACTCAATTATTTATGCAAACCCAACCTGACCCATTAGTGTCAGTTGATTAAAGACAAAGTAGACACTTCTTTAGGTTTTCTTCTAACACCTTTTGCACCATTCCCTAAACCATTGATGATATCTTCTTTCTCCATATACAATGAAGGAATTTGGTTTGACCAATTCATCACATCTTCATTTGCCATTAGATGATCAACAAAGTTTGCTTTTTGAGTCATGACATTATTAGGCCACATGAAACTATAAGTTGAAGCATTAGAACAACCAAAACTTACAAAATTTTGATCATCAACATTTTGTTAAAGGAGAATCTATTGAAGAGTGGTGAGTGATCTTCATATCAGCAGCACCAAAACGTACACCAAATGTTTTCATGAAAGTTCTTATAAAGAATGAAATTAAAAAAAAAGGAAATCAAAGACTTTTAGTGAAGAGAAAAAAATATGGAGATAACTAGGTTATTATAAGTCTATAACACTACTAGAAAAAACGAAAATAGAGACGGATATAATCTGTCTCTAAATTTAACAAATTCCGCCGCTAAACATTATAGAGAAGGACATGTTTCCGTGGTTGGTTTTCGCGTCTCTAAGATGTTAGAGACGGATTTTTATCATCGGTCTCTAATCAAAGACGGAGTATGTCCGTCTCTATCAGAGAGGGATATATCATTACCGTCTCCAATAGGATTTAATTTAGTCCGTCTCTAGCTTATCGCATTCCGTCTCTAATATATTCCAATTTTTTTTTATTAATCTTCCAAAAATCTATAATTATTTTCTACCTGAATATTTAAGTATCAATTTTTAAATATTAAATTCCATATATATATATATATATATATATATATATGACACTAGATTCTCACAAAAATTATATTTAGATCAACACCAATTTAACAACAATGTCATAAAAGTTCATATAACTCTTTCACACAAAAAACATTAACAATACACCACATGCAATCAATCTTTCAATTTGTTCAAAACATAACAAATAATATTTGATTTAACAAAATATCTAAATGAAAGTAATCAATGCATAAGGTTATCATCCATATCATCACCCATCTCTTCATTTCCATTATCACCTTCTCCTTCCGGTTGAAGTGTAGAATTTTGATTACAATGAGGCATAATACTCTCAAACATCCGCTCCCAATGCGCCATCTTTTTTTTAATAATTTCTTGTTCAAGATTCTTTTGTTCAAGTTCAATCGTTAAAGCTTCAATCTTAGCTTCCATAGCAGCAACTTTTTCTAATGATACATCACAAACTGTAGACGATGATTTTATGAATGCTTTAATTGTTGCAGCTTGAGATCTTAATCCAAATATGCGTCCTTTCTTGTTAATGCCTCCAACAACTTCCATGTATATACTATTATCAGACAGTTGGCTACTACACTCGCCATTATGAGATTGTTTCTCAAACATTAGAGTTTGGTACATTTCCTAAAAAAAGAGTTACCATTAGTAAATATATATTTATATCTATATTTATATTTGGTAAAGACATTACTTTAAGGGTGTATACATACAGCTATCTTAGCCTGTTTTTCATATATGTTGGAAGGGCGTGGTCATGTTGGAGTATTGTGGATGACGACATAATGAAACAAATAAAACGTAAAACAGAACCCAATGAAAAGATAGTTGTGAAGCACCTTGTCAGTTTTTCTTTTTTAAACATTGCTGTAGGACACCGGTTATGTACCCTGGGTTTGCATCCTGAGCATATAGTGTGACCATTTGAACACTGCAACAGCAACAAATGAAAATAAGTCAACTATATTGTTTTTTTAAAAAAAGCTATTAATATTCTCAGAACTTAGAATAGATACGCTAGGCAACACATGGGAAATAGATATTGAATGATGAAATTAACACCCTGATACTAAGTTCTTACTTATGACATACTTGAGATATTTGGGAATTGAACTTAGCACCTAAGGTTTAAAACACTCACCACATAGTGTGCAATTATCACTTGCTCTAGACACCACACTGAAGTTGCTTGAGCGATAAATGTTTTAGTTCAATATAATATGCAGTAACACCATTTCACGACCATTTTTGGTCAATTTGACTTTTCCATCCCAATTAAGTTATCAAATTCTTTTTTGAAGAAAAAAGGCCAGTATTTTGATCATATAGGAACATGTTTTCTCAAGAACCTAAAAAATCAATAATAAAACCAACATTTATAAATCATAAATAACCTGATGGATTGGAGGGTACATGGCATTCAGGCATACAGGACACTCTAAAAGTTCACGAACACTGCTTAAAACAGTCCCAATAGGTTTAGGGGCAGTTTGTGCAGGATCGTTCACCAATTCACCAACATCGGTTGATTCTTCGTTTTGAGGAGGACCAACATCATTGCTACTCCGTATATCATAGAAGAGTGGATTACTCAATACCATGATTACACGAGAAATCACCAGCGGCCCTGTAACAAGAGAAAAGAACATTGGAATCTACTAGGACGACATGCATTAAAATCAATACCTAGTGATTCTTGTTAACATTCATCAGAATGTTAGTATAGCATTAGTTAGGTATTACATGCACTTAATGCATGGATTAATAAATTACTGGTTATTTTTCTTTACAAACTCTAGAATGAATTAATATATTATAGTAAATGTTGAGTGACTGAATTTATGAAAGAAAAACACCACACAAGAAGCTTCCAAAAGCACAAATATTGTCATTGAAAATACAACCCAAACGCAATGTTATAAAGACTGATAGGGAATGCTAGTTTCTTACCCTACAAAAAGTAATCACAATAATTGAATTATATGGACAGTTTGCCCATAAGACTACCATTTTTCAAACACTAATATTCCAACAGGAAAGACCATTTATCATTAACATTTTAAACATTATAGGACTCAAACAATAGCAACAATTTCAGCCAAACAGGTTCCACCACTAACCAAATCCTTATTTCTGGTCTTTGAAGTCATTTTTATGCTTCCCTTCTGAAGGATAAAATGGAAAAAGATGCTATTGTGCTTTGTCAAAAATCAATTTTTCAGAAAGACTAAGGACTTCATTAAGCAACGGCTTATATTAAGCGACCTAGTTTAGTTACATCATTAACCATTTTAATAAGAGCAATAGGACTAGACATATAAATATGTCTAGGAATTTTAATTAGTTAGGTAGTACATGTCTCTGTATAATTTCACCATAGCTATATTACATTGTCCACTGTGCATAAGAGCAATAGGACTAGACATATAAATTTGTCAAAGTGAAATTATACAGAGGCATGTACTGCCGTCTGCAGAACAATGACTAGGAAACTTTACCTTTCATATAAATAATAATAGAGCTCAAATCCAAATCATCCAAAGAAATGACAACGAAAAATTGAAAAATGGAATGCCGACCACAACAATGTTTAAAAAAGAAAAACTGACAAGGTGCTTCACATAAAACAGAACCCAATGAAAAATAAACTACTAAATAACAATCTAATAGACTTCAAATAAATTTCAAATAAGAACACAAAAAATGCAATTTTAATATATAATCTAATAGAAGAAATACATCCTAAATCTTGTAAAACATAAACTACTCAGTGTTTTAATGAAAAATCTATTAAAGTAAATAAAACTATCTAAAAAATTATTGAAGGTTAAAATTTTCACAAAGGAATCAAATGCTAAGAGACATAAACATACTTTAGGGATTCAACACACAGAGAGAAAGAGGAATATGACAAAAACGCAAGAAAATAAATGTAGTATGACAGAAACATACCTTAACTTCACGATGCAAAAAATAGGAAAAGAATGGAACCCAACAAAACCACGATGGAGTAGTAGTGGACGTCATTGTTCCGTCATTGTTATTATTATTATTATTATTATTATTATTATTATTATTATTATTATTATTATTATTATTATTATTATTATTATTATTATTATTATTATTGAATCTGGAGGGTTGGAGAAACTTTTAAAGGGAGGGAAACTACTTTATAGTTGGAGGGAATTTTCTGTGAAAAACTTTGGAATTTAGAGACGGAAAACATTTGAGACGTCATTGTTCCGTCTCTACATTTTGTCTCCATAAAAAAATTTATTTTTAGAGTACAAGTGTAACTTTTAGAAACAAAGCTTGAGACGAACTTAGAGACAGATTAACTTTGTGACGGGGTTTTCCGTCTCTAAATTCCTTCTCAAACATAAAACTTTTTACATCCGTCTCAACAAATTATTTTCCGTCTCCAATTCCGTCTTCCTTCGTGATGGACAAAATTCTGTCTCTAAAATCCGTCGGTAAATTACATTTTTCTAGTAGTGTAATTAGACACATGTATTAGTAGCCATTGATTAAGCACTCAATCCAACGAATAGGAATCAAGCATATATATTGTAACTCCTGATATTTCGTTTTAACAAAATTTATTGAGTACTCAACTAGTCAGAAAAAACTCCATTCATATTTAGAATAACAAATTTAAAAATTATATTTATTATAATTAATGTAATAAATAATAATAAATTTTTAATAATAAAATTAAAAAATATTAAAATCATATTTCTATAGAGATGAAATTGTAATTATAATATTTAACAACATATTAAATATATTGAAGATGTACATCTTTTTAGAATTACTTGTAAAAATCAAATTATATAAGTGTAAAGATAATTGTGGTTTGATATATACTAATCAGGTTGTTCTGAATTTCGACTAGACTTGATATGATATATGTTAATACATATGCTAATTAATATAGATATTGTGATGTATGTTGTTGTAATTTTAGATTCTATAATCGATGTATTTTATGAATTGAATTGTGATTGTTGGTTTATTCTTGTCGAGATATATGTTTGAGTTTAATATGTGAAAGTGACATGTTATTTGTGTATCTTTTCTTGTAACATGAATTAATCTAATCAAATGATATGCATCATGTAGATTGTTATGTGTAAATCATCATTGCATCATATAAGTTGATATGTGTATATGGACTAAAATTAATTATCATTATCATTATCATTATCATTATCATTAAATAATATTAGTTTGATACTTCTCCAGATTAAAGAGTAAGACTATTAGGTGGTGAAAAATCTATAGATCTAATAGGTAGTAGGTTATTTGTTTTGAATGAATAAGTTTTATTTTGTATGATAATTTTATAAGTTACTAATTTTGAATGAATTGACAAGTGATAACCGTAGATTGTTTGCTATTAATTATTATTATTTTTTATTATTTTTTAACTTTTTTTCAAGAATTACTACTTGACGACTTGTCTTGGGACCAATTCTGGTCTTATTTTGTCTCGTCAACAACTCTATTGTACAATACTAAAATTCAGTATTTTAACTTGAAAAAGATTGTTGACCTTAATGCATATTGTATACCACAAGAACTTTGGATTTGTAGTACATGAAAGGAAGAAAAGAAGATGCATAGGTCTATGCAACGCCATAAGAATTTGAATAGAAAGCAAAAATAATGAAACTTTATACTAACAGTTTAGAAAATTGACGAGATCTTAGTATGTATATATAGTGGTGAAAATATATTAGGTCGAGTTAGATTTTGCAATGTCTGAATCTAATCTACAATAAAAATGTTAGGCTTAAATTTGACTTATTACCAGTCAAAGATGAATGTTAGTCAAAAAAGTTGATTTTCAACAAAAGTAACATCTATGACTACAAAAATTCATTTTGATTTTTGTTCAAAACACTTACATCCCTTCTAAGTTAGAGAGTAACCAATAAAAACACATTTTAGCGCTCGTGGCTCGATTTGCCAAGTTATTTATGTTCATGAACAAAAACAATACAATCAAAAACTTAGTGGCAAACCAGCAGAGACACGAGTCACATGAAAATAATTTCGAAAAACATCATGAAGGGTTTGATAATCTAAAATTTTAGATGTCATATGATTAATTAAATATTATACAATTAAAACAACTTTATCACACAAAATATTTTGGAACCTTATTTGCAAAGAGTAAAACTTACGCAACCTCAAGATGATGTTTATTCTTTCTCTCTACAATTCCTTTTTGTGGGGGTGCGTTAACACAAGAACTTTGATGAAAAACTTCATTTCTAAGAAGAAAAAAAATATCACAAAAGCATATTAAAATATTATTTACCATTGTCACTTTTAAAGACATGAATATTTATTTGGTATTGAGCTTGCACCATTTTTTAAAAAAAAATTTACAACTTGTCCATCTTCCGACTTTTCTTTTAAAAAATAAACCTAAAAAATTATAGTATGATCATCGATAAAAGTTGTAAACTATTTTTTATTAAAAAATATTTATTCTATTAGGACCTCAAACATCATTGTGAATAACTGCAAACGATTTTGATTGTTTATATGGTTATATAGAAAGAAAAAAAAAAAGGTGATGATTAGCAAATTCCTAAGTTTCACAATAAAATAAAGACATAACCTTCTTAGAAAATAATTTAGGAAACAAGTGTTTTAAATACGAAAAACTAGAATGTCCTAACCGTAAATGTCATAACATAATATCATCATTATTAGAAGAAATAAAAATATATTCAAAGCAGGTACTTATTTGTGGTTGTTCTCTGAATTTGAGACCATTGCCAAGATAATAGAGTTCTCCACTCTCCTTAACATTGTCAATAATCACCCCCGGATTCAAATCCTTAAAAGTGCAATGAGAATGAACGAAGTTAGCTTGACAATTTATATTTGTTAATTTAGTAATGGATACTAGATTGCACGATGTATTAGACACATGTAAGACATCTTTTAAGGTTAACTAAGGTGACAAAATAATATAATATTTCCCTACAGTGGATGAAAGAGATGCATCTACAATTTTAATTTTTGTGGTTATCTGCACAAGGACTATAAGAAGAAAATAAACTTGACTTTTTAGTCATATAATCAATAGCACCATAATCGATAATCCAAGTATGACTGAGATTCAAACAAGTAGAGCAGTATTTGAAAAATGACCTCTCTGAGCTATAGAGAAAGAATGAGTTTGTACAATTGATCTAATTGTTCGTTGGTGAAAGGAGATGAGCTTGAAGGATATTGCTTCTCTTGATCAGAGGTATCAACTTGGAAGACATGATCTTCGTTTCCTTCCTTTTTCTTTCGACTTGAAGGTTTAATTTCTATGGAGCTTCCAACATGTATCAATGTTTGTCATGGACATTTGCAATGTTCACACCATGATTTCTTTCCATCTCTCTTCTCTTCTTCATTCTTAGTGACCACTTCTGATTTTTAACCAAAACCATCGTCTTTTCTGTTCATAAGGGTCGTCTTCCATGGAGTATTGTATGTCATTACGTAGACGGAAAAATAGGCCAATCACAAAACAAGTTGTACATAAATTAAAAACAAAATATTGGTGCCCTATAATTTTGGAGTCCTGAACCACACTAAGTGGTGGAAAACTTTACAAATTCCTAACCAATAACTCTAAATACCATGAAGAAAGTAAAATAAAAAAATACTTTTATATTTTATTACTATAGTCCTAAGTAATATATATATATATATATATATATATAAACAATAATGGTAGAATCATAAAATAAAAATAAATAAAACAATATAAAATAAAAATAAATCACTTCGTTCTTCAACAGCCTACTGAAAGCACACTTAAAGATAAGTAATGTCATGATGCAATAGTAATAAAATATGGGTTTAAATAATATGTTTTTGGTTCATTTAGATACAACTGTTTAAATTTTTTTAGTTGAATTTCATCCCTTTAATATAAGAAAACTTTTATTTTTGGTCCTTAATATCAAGTGGACGTTACGAAAACTTTAATTGACAAAGGAAAACATGAATCAAATATATTTTTTGTCTATGCAAATATAACACTTTTTAGTTCATGTAATTATTTTTGTTATTCACTACCATTAATCACAAACTCATAAATGTCGTAAATTGTTCTGCGAAATTAACCCATATAAACTATGAATGAGCAACATGTTTGATAAGTGACTCATATATCTATTAGCTTAAGATTTTGACCGGAGATGTGAGGATTTTGATATGTATGTCTTCTTTTTTTTAATCCCAAAATGCCCCCACTTAACAAAAAACAATACAGAATTGTCCTACTTTTTTCTTCAGTTGTTAATCGTGAGGATGCGACCATGTGGAATTTTATTTTTTTTCATTATCAATAAAAGGTCGCATCCCACGATGCGACCATCTACTATCTATCTATATATATTTGTCATTTTATTAATTTTGTTAATTATTATTTAATAAATTATTAATTAAAATATTTAAAAATTTAAAAAACTATTAATAAAATAAAATACATTAATAAATAATAATAATAATTTTAATAATATTCTAAATTTTAATAAAAATAATAATAGTAATAATAATAATAAAGTAAATTATATTATATTAATAAAATAAAATAAATAAAATTGAACCAATAAAACATGTTAAAATAAAGAAAAAATACAAAAAATTGAAAATAAAAATACATCAAATTTATATTTGATTATTATTATTATTATTATTTTCATTAATTTTTTTTTAATTTATTATTATTATTTTTATAAAAGTTTAGAAATAATAATAATAATAATAATAATAATTTTCAGCAATTGAAGCAAAAAAGTAGGACAATATTTTTTTTTAAAATGGAGCATTTTGGAATTAATAAAAAGGATCTACATATTAAAAATTCAAGATGTGGTGTTAAAGTCTCTTGAAAAAAATTAAAAAATATTTTTAATTTTGTTAGCTATTCTCTCCTCCCTAATTATAATTAATTACAAATGTTCATTAAAAAAAAAATTATCCCTAAATATAATTCTATATGCAAATTAACATTTTTTATTTTTTTTCTTTTTAAATTTATTCATATTATTACTACTAAAAAAGTAACATTAAATATATATGTACAATAGAAAATTTAGTAAACATAACCCACAAAATATACACATAATTACATAATTTTTCGCTAGTCTCAAGAATGGATAAGAATTTATAATTAAAGAGGGATAAATTGACTAAATTGGTGTTTTCATCTTTTTTCTTCTTCATATTTTACTATCATTCTCTCTCCCATTTCACTGCATGGTAAGGTCAACTTTGACTTTTATAATGTCCGCGTAATAACTCTTCGTATGATTTCAATTATTCGACAATTCAGAATGCAATTGATCACAAAAAGATGTAACGGAACAGGAATAAAGGAAATTAAAGCACCATTAAACAACAACATTAAACAATTTTTCTTACAAAAAAAAAAACATTAAACAACAATAGTCTTCGCTGTAATTACAAATCAACTATCAATAATACAATTGTTCATTAAAAAAAAACCACCAAAACAATTGTTCACAGAATCACAACATAAAATCAAACATATCTATACTTTTTTTTGGATAGAATCTTGTACCTATATCTAAATAATATCAAATTTTGGTGTGGTTTTTTCCCCTTTTAATCTATACTTTAATTAAAATAATTAACTTATAATTTTTATCCTTTTTAATTAATAAAAATTTCAAATATTTAGATTTTAATATAAAAGGATATAAAATTTCAGTGTAATATTTTTTTTATTCTAACTTTATCTATTATTTAAATTATTTTATTTATAATTTTATCATTTCTTATTGATTAAATACCTGATTTTTTCTAATCTTATAAAATGTTGCAATTCTATTTTTTCGATAAAAGTAGACAGAGCTCAAAAACATAAATAAACGAGAAACTTATAAGTAATAACAATAACACAAATATTAAATAAATAAAATGTTTCATAATTTCATGCAAGATACTAACAAATAACAAATGTCACGTATCCATAGAAGTTTATTAAAATCTAGATCCAAATTATTAAGCCATGTGACAAAACAAACGAACAAACCATAGTTTGATAATCCAAAGTGGAAAATTACACTAAAAATGAAAAGGCCAATACTAAACAATCCAAATAAATGCCAAATGCATACTATGCTATATAGTGGAAGCATAGTTTGTTTAAGGTGGAAAAAAGTACACTGAAATAAGAAGAAAAAAACAAACACTAAAAAAAACATCCAAATGATATAGATTAATCATTTATTGATGCTAGTAGAAAAGCTGGGTAGAAGAAACCAAATCTAACAAATCCATCTCTCTCTTTCCATCTGAAGAACAATTCTTACTTCCAAGCTGCAACTCCACATTATTCATCATTGGAGAAATGTAGTGATCAGAATTAAGGTAATTCATCATCATAGGGTTGGAATGAACAAATCCATTTTGATTGACATGATCAGTGAGAATCTGATTACTATTATTAGTTTTGAAAAGTTGTTGCATGAAGAGAAGTTCATCATCATAAGATTCAGCTATAAGTGGTGATGATGAGTTTTCAAAAGCAAGGTTAGATTGGTAATTTTGACAAGGCTCATCAGAAATTGCTGAAGTGGAGCTAGATTGTGTAGTATTGGTTGGTGTCATGAAGTTACTCTTTGTGGTGTTATTAGTTTGAGTTGATAAACTTTTTATATAGTCTTGAAGTATTGAAGATTGTGGTTTACCATTTGTTGGTTTAGGCCTTTTATTCTTTCTCCTTGAATTTTGTCTCCTTTTTGTTGCATTCCAATGGTTCTTTATTGCATTCTCTGTTCTTCCTGCTATTTTCTTTGCTATCTCTGCCCAACGGTTTCCAATCTTGCTATGACTTTCTACTAATATTCTTTCTTCTTCCTCACTCCAACTATCTTTCTACAAAATGATAAGAATATATCGTATGAAAATGCTACAAATAACGACAAAGATGATATATATTCATAGCTAGTATGTAAAACTACAACAATGTTCATAGCTAGTGTAAAATCGAATTTCGATATTTATCAAATATTTTCATACAATTATATCAAGTAACGAAAGACATCTCTATTATTGTTCAAATAAGAAAATAAAGAAATGTGTAATTGTATAATCTCTATTATCTTATGAGTAAAATGGAGAGAAACCTTTTTGAACGAAAATTGTAGGGAAACATTATCAATATTATTTGGGTTAAATTAGCAAAAAGTTTTTGCGTTAATAATATGACAATTAATCCAAACATATGTTTAGGAGGAATGCAAGAAATTATGGGAGGAAACAAAAGATCGAAATATATACCGTATACTCAAAGCATGCACGTGAAAGATTAAATTTGGAAAGTATAAACTTTATGCCGTATAGACATATTAATCTTTAACTTAGGAACTTGACATATGCCCAAAGTTCAAAAGATATAGAAAGTAAATATTAAAAAAAAAAAAACAAACAAAACAAAAAGTAATCAAAGTTTGATGCCAAAGATAGATCCTAGAAAAATAAAATCTAAATTAGATGCTAAATAATTAGGAAAACATAGATAAAATTTCATGGCTAAAACATACTAATATATCTCAAATCTAAATAATTGCTTTATATATACACATTCTAAAGAGAAAATGTATCAAAAAATTGAAGGATTAAAAAAGTGACATACTTTAATATCAGGCCTCAGATGATTATGCCATCTCTCTCGACACTGTTTTCCAGCTCTTCCTTCCAATTTCTCAGCTATTTGTGACCATTTTCTTACACCATGTTCCTTCACCAACTTCAACAATTTTCTTTGTTTTTACATATAAAAAAAACACCTTCAAATTTAGTCCAAATATATATATAAAAAAACCATATACTCACTCACAAATTTGTGAAAAAATTATAACTTTTAATTTTAATAACATTTTATTTATAAAAATACAAACGAACACAAAAAAAATATTATCAAATTTAATTACAAAACCTGTCTTCTTCATCTGTCCATTGTCCTTTAATCAAAGACAAATTAGACACTTTCTTAGGTCTTCTTCCAACACCTTTTCCACCCTTCCCTAAACCATTGATGACATCTCCTTTCTCCACACACAATGAAGGAATTTGGTTTGTCCAATTCATCATATCTTCATTTGCCATTAGATGATCAACAAAGTTTGCTTCTTGGGTCATGACATTGTTAGGCCACGTGAAACTATAAGTTGAAGCATTAGAACAAACAAAACTACAAAAATTTCCATCATCAACATTTTGTTGATGTTTCTTTTGAGGGAAGTGGTTGTGTTGACTCCATAAAAATCTATCAATGGCTGTTAAAGGAGGACTTATTGAAGAGTGGTGAGTGATCTTCATATCACCACCACCAATACGTACACCAAATGTTTTGATGAAAGTTTTGTTATAGACAATGAAATAAATAAATATAAAGGGAAATTAAGGACTTTGAGTGAGGAGAAAAAAATATGGAGATAAGAAGCTTATTACAAGCCCTATAATTAGACACATGTATTAGTAGCCATTGATTATGCACTCAATGAATAGGAATCAAGCATATTGTAACTCCCAATATTCCTTGTTGACAAAATTTATAGAGCTTTAGACTAAAACAAATTTTAGAGAGCTGGGAGGAATCAGTGGGCTAGTGTTAATCCATATATTATTTCATTTAAAGTATAGTTTAATTTTAAATTCATTTTGAATTTTTGTTAAATATTTTATTATGTTCATATTAAAAATTTGGTTAACCATCATAATGGGCCAATTAATGGAAATATTGACATAAATATGATTTAATATTTCATTGTGAGTCATTATTATATATTTAAAATCATTGAAGGGTGTAAAAAAAATTTCTGACCATTTCTTTATGAGAATTTTACATCTAATAAATCTAACAAGATAAAATGAAAATACCTATTGTAAATCAAATAAAAGTTCCTCACGAACAAAAATAGAGTGTTAAAACTCATAGATATTGTTAAATTGGACGTTTTAGTCTATGTTCAAATCTAGTAGTTCATAATTGTTTGTAGTGATGATAATAGAATTGGTCGAAAGCGGTCACACCCCACACCTCACTAATCAAAAAAAATTTATTGATATATATAAAATTTAAAAATGATAATAATATTACCAGTAAACATATAAAATTTAAAAACTATAATAATATTACTAATAGACAATCTTACGGTGAATACTAATTATGTTGTCATCACTTGTTAGTTTATGGTGGTATTTTACCATCGATTCTTAAAATAACAAAACTCAGTACAACAAATAACCAATAAACAGTTGGATCTAGGAGGATGTTACAACAATAGTTAATTTTTTGGGCTTTCACTTTGAAGACAAGTTATTATGGCCTAAATTGCAGCTAATTTACGATTGTTGTCTTTTGTACCTTTCAATTAACTTTATACCCCTCATTTAAAAAATTTACGCTTAAAATGTCCAAAATATTTTTAATGAAACTGTAAAAATTTAAAATAATTTTTTTTTAATTGAAAATTTGAAATTTCTGGTAGTTATAAATGAATACCGGAAATTTCAAAAATGAAATTTCCGGTAGTTATAAATGAATGTCGGAAATTTCATTTTTGAAATTTCCAATGAAATTTCCGAGAATATTACCAGAAATTTGAAAATTTGAAATTTCCGGAACTACTGCTGGAATTTTTTTAAATATTATTATTATTTAATTACATTAACAATATTTTATTATTATTATTTTTTATTACATCAGAATAAAAATAGGTGAGAGTTGTTTAGAAAATAAATTGTTATTTTATAAAATATTTGCAATAAAAATAGTAGAAAGTTGTTAAGAAAATATGTTGCTATTTTATAGGCAAAATATTAGGGACACGTTGTTTGTTTGTGGCAACTTTAGTCAACTGTATTTTTTTCTTCAATTTAATATATTTTATTAATAGTATTTTGATTTTTTAAATAAATTAAAAATAATTAAAAAAATCAAAATTCTATTAATAAAATATGTGGTTAAATAGATGTGCCAAAACAACCAACTTGTTATATTATAATAACTTTCTTTTTTTAGTCTAATAAATAAAAATTAACAAAATAATAATAATAATGATAAAATTAAAATTTAATGTATTTTTTTTAAATTTAATGTATTTTTTTGGTAAATTAAATTCAATAACATACCGGATTTTTTATATTTCCAATTTAATAGAATAACTACCAGATATTTCAAAAAAACGAAATTTTCGGTGAACAAAAATTAACTACCGGATTTTTTAAAATTTTTGAAATTTCCGGTAGCTTCCGGAAATTTGAAATTTCCAGTATTGAAAATAAAACTACCGAAAATTTCATTGTATTATGTATAACTGCTGGAAATTTCGTTTATTAAAATTACTTATCAGAAATTTCAACGAGGGATCAGATTTTGGAATAATTTTTTTTTACCGCTCACGTGAATGAATTTATTAAGGGTAAAATTAGATTTTTAACAAATTGAAAAGTAAAAGTTTAAATGGAGGGGTACAAAAGCTATCTGTCCTCGTTTACACCATACAAATTGGCCCAATCAAAAAGTGCTTAATGTCCAAATACATGACAATATATCATACCCTATTCCATGATGAGAAATCTACTTGTCACCCTTACATTTATGCTTTCACTCTTACAAACTTTTAAAATTTCATTTTTGACCTCATTCAATAAAAATAAATAAAACAATATATTAAAGATATTTATAAGACAAAATATATATATATATATATATATTATTTAGTTGGAAAAAATCCAATAATTACTTAAACTACCGGATTAATTTATAAGTTTCATCAGTTTTAAACACAAAATATTTGATATATAATTCAAATTCCCATTTTTTTTTTCAATTTTAATATCCAAAAATTGTTTGTATTTCAAATTTTAAAGGGACATATGCTAGATTTTTCAAAATTTGAAAGATTTTTTTCTTTATATGTATTGAATGAGGGCAAAAATGGAATTTAGAAAGTCTGTAAGAGTGTGATGTATAAGTGTAAGGGTGTCAAGGAGATTTCTCTTCATGGAATAGGGTATGGTATAGTCATATATTTGGGCCTTAAGCACTTCTTTATTGGCCCATTTTATAAATCAATTTAAAAAAAATATTTTCAAGAAGTGAAAACCAAAATATATATATATTTGGTAATTTTATTTTTTTTAAATTGTTTTAGAAATGAAAAAAGATAAAAACTTGTTTGGTAATGTTATATTTTTAAAATGTTATGTGAAAGTGAAAATTAAAATAAATAAAAAAATTATTCAATATATATTTTATTTTTTATAATTATTCTATTTTAATATCTTTTATCTTAGTCCGAATAAAATTTGAGATATTTCAAAATATAAGATTTATTATATTCAATATAAATGTGAAATTCATGGTATTTTAAAAATATTTCAATTTTGATTATCAATTATATTAATTATAATAATTAAAATAAATCAAAATATCACTCAAATATACCAATTATACCATAAAATCTATTAAGAAACCAACTGATATATATATTTAATATATATTTGTACGTAGAGCTTTCAATGAATCAAGCCAGTTCGAATATAGTTTGAAATTCATTTTCACTCGACAATTGAATTTCGTTCGTGAATTTAATGAGTTAAAATTTAGCTAAAAATTGAGTTTGTTAACTGAATAAATTGAAATTTAAACAATATATAGTTCAACTGGTTTTGTTCATGAGTGATGACACTATCATTGTTGTTGTTCACTAGTTCTATCTATAGTAACTGTTGGTTGAATATGCTTATGATAGTTAGACAATTATTTTGTGATTTTGTGTGTTGATTATATTTTGGTGATAAATACTTATAGCAGACAAATAATTAATAATTATCTGTATTTTAAAGAACAATTTTTTTCTTAAAAAATTGGATTTTTTTTTATAGACCTAACTTAGATATATATTTTCAATTATACAATTATTTATATAAAAAAAATTAAAATGTAAAAGAAATTTATAAATTTTGATTTTTGAATTATGTGATTCGAACTAACAAAGGAAAAAAGTTTTTTTACAAACTTGAACTGTCAAGTTTGAGCTAAACTAATGTATGTATTGAACTCGGGTTAAATTTCAAACTAAGCCAATTTTTATCGAGTCGAACAAACCTTAATTCGACTCATTTTCAAACCCAATTATGCAAAAATATAACTGATGTTGATAATATTTTATCCGATTGAATAGGTAATAGATGACTTTCTATTCAATTCATGTAATGGAATACTTATTTACATCTCTAAACATTAAGTATATATTATTGTATTTATAATTATATAAAAAAAAAATAGGTTTAATTGCAGTTTTGGTCCTCCTATTTTAGTTGAATTGTGAAAGTAGTCCCCCTATTTTATTTCTCTCTAGTTTTGATCGCCAAACAAAATTTTGGTCTAAAATTTGATGAAATTTCATTTTTTAGAGCCGTATTTCATCATTTATGATCATAGATTTTATGTACAATTGTTACACGACGAAATTTTAAAGTATTGTGTGACTTAAATAAATGCAAAGAAAATGAAATTTTATCAAGTTTTGAATAAAAATTATATTTGAAAAACTAAAATTGAGGAGAAATAAATATAGAAGACTACTTTCACAATTAAACTAAAATAGGATGACTAAAATTACATTGCCAAAAAGGTATAAAAAGAAAAATTATCAATATTTAAAATTATTAAAAAAAAAACTTATATTATGAAGAGAAGGTTGTGACGTTCAAAGCATGTTTTTTATATTTTCAAGTTATGCATATTACACAATTGCCATTAATGAAAATTTACTATTTTCTCGTGTTTTTAGTTTTTACTCCAATCAACAAAACTAAATTTTAAAATAAAAACATAAGGACTCCTTTTATTCACATTTTAAAAACTCTATTTTAATATTTTAAAATTTTGAATTATTTGTTTTTAAAAACCGTATTTCAAAAATATTTTTAATTTTATATTTTTCAAAATTGAAAAAATAAAATTGATAAATGATATTTTATTTTTTATTTCTAAGTTTATTTAACTCTGAAATAAAAAATGATTTTAAAAAATTAGAGTTGTCGAATAAATTTTTTTAAAATTTTATTTTTAAAAATAGTTTTCAAAAATTTATTTATAAAATAATTTTCAAAAAATAAAAAAGTAAAATACAGTCAAACAAGCCTTAAAATATCTATTACCGACATTATTTTTTTTAGTTTTAAAAATTAAAAAAAAAACATCAAAAATTCATAAGAGATTTAGACACCACATCTCAAACCAAAACCTTAAACTATTAAGTTTATGGGTCATTCTCTTTATATATCTAATATAGTCTCTATCCCTAGTCAATGTGAGACTAACCACTCATAATTGAATTTCAAGAGAGATATAAACCCTTATGCGTTAGTGTTTTTAGCATATAGGACATTAGCTAGGTTTGTAATCATCTTTGTAGTAGCAACACTTTCTATCGGAGATTCAACAAAGATTCAAACATTAATTTGATGCATTGTGAGATATTAATTTATAAGTTTCATAAATTTAAAAAACAAAACATTTGATATATAATTCAAAATCCCCTTTTTTTTTTCCAATTTTAATATCCAAAAATTGTTGTATTTCAAATTTTAAAGGGACATATGTTGGATTTTTCAAAATTTGAAAGAATTTTTTCTTTATATGTATTGAATGAGGGCGAAAATTGAATTTAGAAAGTCTGTAAGAGTCTGATGTATAAGTGTAAGGGTGTTAAGGGGATTTCTCTTCATGGAATAGGGTATGGTATAGTCATATATTTGGGCCTTAAGCACTTCTTGATTGGCCCATTTTATAAATCAATTTTAAAAAAATATTTTCAAGTGAAAACAAAAAATTTTATTTGGTAATCTATTTTTTTTTAAATTGCTTTAGAAATGAAAAAAGATAAAAACTTGTCTGTTAATGTTATATTTTTAAAATGTTTTGTGAAAGTGAAAAAAAAATTTATTCAATACATATTTTATTTTTTTATAGTTACTCTATTTTAATATCTTTTATCTTAGTCCGAATAAAATTTGAGATATTTTAAAGTATAAAATTTATTATATTAAATAAAAATGTGAAATTCATGGCATTTGAAATTCGAATTGACACGAGAATTAATTTGTTAGAATTTTGTTCGTAAATTTAATGAGTTAAAATTAAGCTTAAAATTGAGTTTGTTAGCTAAATAAATTAAAACTTGAACAAATATATAGTTCAACTGTTTTGTTCACGACTAACACTACCATTGTTGTTGTTCAGTACCATTGTTGATGTTCACTAGTTGTATCTATAGTAATTGTTGGTTGAATATACTTATGACAGTTGGACAATTATTTTATGATTTTGTGTGTTGATTATATTTTGGTGAGAAATACTCGTAGCAGGCAAATAATTAATAACTATTTGAATTTTAAAGGCAACAATTTTTTCTTTAAAAAATTGGACTTTTTTTATAGACCTAATTTAAATATATATTTTCAATTATACAATTATTTATATAAAAAAATTTACAAATTTTGATTTTTGAATTAAGTAATTCAAACTAACGAGATGAACAAATTTTTTTTACAAGTTTGAATTGTGAAGTTTTATCTAAATTAATATATGTATTGAATTCGAGTCAAATTTCGAACTAAACCGATTTTTATTGAGTCAAACAAACTTAAATTCCACTCATTTTCAACCTAATTATACGAAAATATAGCATATGCTAATAATATTTTATCCAATTGAATAGATAACAGATGACATACTATTCAATTCATGTAGTGGAATACTCATTTACATCTCTAGATATTAAGTATATTTTATTGTATTTATAATTATAAAAAAAAGTATTAAAAAGAAAAATTATCAATATTTAAAATTATTGAAAAAAAAAAATTTGTATTATGAAGAGAAGGTTGTGATCGTTCAAAATATGTTTATAATATTTCCATGTTACGCAATATTACACAATTGCCATTAATAAAAATTTACTATTTTCACGTGTTTTTAGTTTTTACTCTAGTCAACAAAATTAAATCTTAAAATAAAAAGATAAGGATTTGAATCACATTTTAAAACTCTATTTTAATATTTTAAAATTTGTTTGGATTACTTATTTTTAAAAATTGTTTTATAAAATTATTTTTAATTTTATATTTTTTAAAACTAAAAAAGTAAAACAAATAAATATTTATTTTTTAGTTTATTTAATTCTCAAATAAAAAACTATTTTAAAAAATGGGAGTTGCCAAATAATTTATTCTAAAATTTTATTTTCAAAAACAATTTTCAAAAATTTATTTATAAAATAATTTTAAAAATCTAAAAAGTAAGACACAATCAAACAAGCCTTAAAATATCTATCACCGATTTTATTTTTTTTAGTTTTAAAAATTAATAAATACAAAATAATTTTTTAAAATACTTTACAAAACTTAATTAACAAACAAGTTTTTAAAATTTAGTTTTTAAAATTAAAAAACAATTTTTGAGTAGAGAATCAAACGAACCCTTAATCTCACTTATTTCTACCCTTTGAATAATGTGAGTTTTTTTGTACATTATTAATAATAATAATAATAATAATAATAATAATAATGTTTTGCTCTGTTTTTATTTTTCCGACCAAAATTAATATAGGTATGGAGAATTTAATAAATTGGGAGTAAGAAGTATATAATATTGTTGACGGTGTGAAAGCAGTATGGGATGGTGATTGAGACACTACGGAGTGAATTATCCGAACCTAACCTTATAAATGGTATCCTATATAATTTATACCAACTTTCACGTGAAATTGCTTCATTTTCTTCTTGGATTCACATCAATTAATACTCCATATCCATCTTAATAGTAAAACACCCATTCCTATCTAATTCATCATGTTCTTCTGGATGGATGCATGCTACCTAATGTTCTTGTTTCTTCCCCTTATTCTTTAGTTATCTTTTCCAAACAAAAGTCTTCAAACACAAAGAAGAAAACAATAAACTACCAATAGCACAACAATATGATACACCTATTCATCAAAAGGTGGATGTGATCGTAAAACACTATAATGGTCGTGTTCCATATGTGACATATTATATTAATTATTGAATTAATATCCTGATTTTATTTATCATATTTAGTGATTGATCTTATATAATCACTTGTTAAACTTGGAAAATGTTAGTACAAGAATTAATTAATCATATTTAGTCTTCATGATCTTTATTGAAATTTCTTATTAGTAATGAAATGTTATAAGAAACCGTTTGTAAAAAAAAAAGTATTTTAAGAATGTATTTAAGTTGGGTAAATTAAGGTATTTCAAAAATGTTTTTCAGTTGATTAAAAAAGTATTTTTTTTAAACGACTTTTAGAAATGTTTTAATATATTCAAATATAGACAAATATAAATCATTTTATAAATATTTAATGAGTCTTAAAATCTTTTTTTATCTTAGACTACGGCATCGTATTTTCTATCTAAATTTCATTTATTATATATTAAAATTATTTCATATTACATGAAAATCGAAGTTAAAGGTAATTTACAGACAACGTCCATATAAACAAAAATAAAATAAGTTTATAACAATGTTACCGTAAGATGTCTTGCTATGATCAGATTATATATGTAGTCTTTCAACCAAAATATGTATATTTTAAACTTTTCCTATTTTTGATTTTATTTTAAATGAATTCTGACCTATTTGATTTTAGATGAACGCTCGCAAATATCCTAATTGCAAGAATGATGGAAGTTTTGAGTGTATAAATTTGAATCCCTTGCTACCATAGTTTTGTTGGGTATATTGGTACTTTAGAAATATTGTCCATTGCTCTCTCGGAATACTATGTCATGGCATATCAAAATTTTCTTTCAAACCAATAACTTTATCCTAGTATTCACCATATAAGTGCATATAATTGTTTGTTTATGTTATAATATTTGATAAAAACAGCTATTTATTACGAAAATGTATATGAAGAAATAGAAAAATATATACACGTTCAATTTATATAAAAAGTAAACAAATTTTCAAGTTGGGTTCGACACAAGTATATAGAGACTAAAATTGTTTAACTGCAAGAGACGAAAAACACATCACACCACCATACTCAAAATAAAATATCTAATATACCAAAGTATTCTATTTTTAAGCCTCCAAAGTATTCATTTAATATTATTATTTATGCTAGATAAAGCTTCAAGACTTGATTGAAAAAGATGGACAGTTTTCTTTAGAAGCCTTTCAGAGTGTGTGTGGCAAAGAAAAACCTGGAAGATTTCGTTGTCACGGAAGAACTTCAACACCAACTCTCTTGAGAAGAAATGAAGAAATTGCAAAACTTAAAAGAGAACACGCTCAAGAGATAAAACACTTTAATGATAAGATACAAGAGATAGAGGAGAAACAACGTAAGGAAATGGAAGCGATGGAAGGAAAATTTCAGCTTATTCTTAAGACAATGTTGAACTCAAACACTGTCGGATTGAATATAGATGCTTTAGCAGCTTTTTTATCAACTCCGGCTGATGCTAACAGTACTCTACGTTCTTCTACATCAACACATGCTCCTAATAATAATGAAGTAAGACTGAACTATATTACGGTTAGAAATATTATTGTTAGAATTATATATATAGTATTGTTAGAACTATATTACTATTATATATATAGTATTGTTAGAACTATATTACTATTATATATATAGTATTGTTAAAACTATATTACTATTATAGACTTTAATATTTTTTCATTTACTCATGATTTTACTTATTGAATATATTATTTTTATTTTGTAGATGAATGATGGTGATACCAATGATGAATTTCAACATTTGGAAGCACAAGATGAAGAAATAGATGTTGATACTTAAGTTTTCTTTGTGTATTTGTTTTTATAGATAAGGAATGTTATTTTTGTTATTTTGATTGTCTCCTTATCTCTAGAATATAAATTAGAGAAATTGAATCACTGCAAATGTATTGTATGAATGATCAAGAGTTACAATGTTTCATCCATATGACAACGAACTTTATGAATTTATACTATTGCAATTGTTACATTATGAATTTATTACAGTACATTACAATAATTTAGTATTAACAATTGTTATATTTTTAAATTTATTATAGAATTTCAATAATAATATTTTACTAAAATTATTTTTCTAAAATACAATAATTTACGAAATTATTTTTTTTTAAAAAAATTTACTTTTTGCAACGGTTTTAAAGCATTGCCGTAACTTAATTGAAAAAGGAACCTACAAGAACGGTTTTAATTTGGCAACACCATAAAACCGTTGTTGTTGTCAATTTGAAAAACCGTTCTGGTAGAGGTAGCTACCAGTACGGTTTTTAAAAAGTGTTGCTGTTTCACAAAAAACCGTTGCGTTAGGCTAAGGCAACGCCTTGGTTCCCCACGGCCAGAAAACCGTTCTCGTAGATTATGGCAACGGTTTTTTTATGTTAAGCAACGGTTTTCATGCGTTGCAGTAGGACAAAAATGTTGTAGTGACTACGGTGAAAATTAATTTCCTTGATTGAATCATGAGATGAGATGTAACCATTTAGTAATTTGACATTTTATTATTTTTTTTAAAATTTGTTAAAAATAAATAAATAAATAAAGTTGTCGTATACTTAAGATGTGACTTCATGAATAGTAACAATGATGCATTGCTAGATATCATTCGTTGTATATAATTTTTAATATTAATTTTATATTATTACCAATTAAGTAAGAGTTTGTAGGATCACACAATAAAACAGTTAAATTAAAATTTTAAATATTTAATTAAAAAATCATTTAATTAAATAATGATTCAATTGATTGATCATTTATTTAAATAAAATGAATTGAGTTTGTAGCTATAAGGTCCACTATGACACTAAGGTAGAAAGGAGTCCTATATGTATATGATATATTGTATCTCTTTTTAACTTAACTTTAAAATTGTTCTTACCGTAACCGTTAACTAGCACCAACACCTTTCAAGACAACCGTTTAGGTGGAATGAGTAGAGACATTGTCATATCGTAGTGTTGATGATTTATTTTCTTCGATACTTCAAGAAATAAACACATAAATCTCATGTGAAATATTGCGCATATGTGATCCATGATAATGGATAATTCTCGCTATTAAGAATAATTTTAAAATAAAAATTAAATAAAAAAAATTTTGCGACTAAAAAGGTAAAAATAAATTAGGAATTGAAATTTTATTTATCCCAAAATAAAAAAGTTATTTTAAAGATAATAATTTTAATAATCGATATTTTTAATAAATAATTTTGTTTTTACAATAATAAATATCATTTTAATAATTAATTACTTTAAGATTTTTATTGCAGGAAGAGTATTGGAGAAGTAAATTTTTGTGCGGAAGTAAACTTTGTATAAATGAAAGCAAATAAGAGATGACAAATTGACAATGACTAAATGTAGAAACCCATATTTGAAGTTGAAAGTGTTTTTATTAAAAGGAAAAACTAAAGACCCATCTTTGAAATTGGCATAGCAACAAAATTGGTTATAAAAAAGAAAATTAAAATATATGAACCGCTTTCCAAATAGAAGAGTGCAACTTCTCTACAATTTTTTTTAAAAAAATATTAATAGCTAAAAGTAAAATATATAACCAACAAATAAAAATAAATTATATAAATAATAATAGAAAAGTTACTAATCAGAGAAAGATAAGAGTACCTTAACATTCTAATTAAGTAATAAATGTCACATTTACCATAAAATGAAATTTCCTAGTATAATATATATATATAGAAAAATATTTAACATTTATATATTTATTATGCATTTTGAGAAAGAAATAAAGAGACAAATGTGATTGATGTCACTACAAAGAAAACACCTATTTTGTGGTCAACTTAAAAAATATTTTGTGACTGAAAAAGGTTCTCACAAATTATTGATCGAAAAAGTCAACTCAAATATTAAAATTCAAATTGGTTGTTATTTGTGGCCGAAAGAGCTCTCACAATGCACTAAAATTTCAACATAATTTTGTGGCGGTCTATGCCCTCATAAAATGACAACGTTAGAACACTGTGAGAGTTTAGGCTGTCATAAAATCCTGCTTAAATTCTAGTCTATTGTGAGGGTTTTTTCAGCCACAAAATCACACTTTTATGAGAGTAAAGACGGTCACAAATGAAGCATTTAGTGAGGGTAAAGACCCACACAAAGGAAATCTTTTGTGTTTGCTTAGGCCACCACAAAAGCTAGTGTTCTCCTACACATATAATTCCTCCTCTCATTTTTCATTTCTACCTTCTCTCTAAATTTTCTCTAAACATTCTCTCTAATTTCCCTCCACCTTTTCTCTACAAATAGTTTTTCTCCAACTTTTCTTTCTACCTTCTCTCTTGAATTTTGTTCAATTTTTATTTTATATTTTATTTTTAATATTATTTTTTATTTGAAGTTATTTATTTAATGAATATTATTTAATTTTTATTTTGACAGTGGTGTTATCATGTTTATTGCGAAGAGTTTGTAAGATTCAAGTTGGTAGTTGTTTTTTAATGCATTTTATATATAATATTTATTTTAAATTTAACTAAAATTTTTAAATTATATTAATTTTTTATATATAATAATATTTTGTAATATTAATTATAAATTATAAAAAATAATAAAAAATAATAAAGTCACACATTTGTGTCAGCTTAAGCCCACACAAAGTATTTTTTTTTATTGTTTCATCTTTTGTATCGGCTTAATCTCTCACAAAAGACGGATTTTGTAGTGGTTTTGACCTTCACAAAGAGTTACTTTCTTAAATAGTTTTATTATTTGTAGTCACTAAGCCCTTACAAATTTGTGACGCACTTTTAAGTCACAATTTTGTGAAGGATTAAACCCTCATAAATAGTAACAAAAAAAATTAGTTTTTGTGACCATTTTTATCGCCACAAACCTTTGTGTCTGTCTTATTTGCAGTTGTCTAAGACAGTCACAAATGTAGTTGTTTTCTTCACTTAGTAAAGACTTTTAACCGTCATAAAAACTTGATTTTCTTATATTGTGTGATATGATAGTGATACGATGTAAAGACTAACAACAACATCAACAACAAAAACTATCATTATTTAAAAACTTAAGTGTACATATATCATTACTCTAATATATATCTATAATAAATATCTATGTATATAATAGTATAATAATGTAAAGATTAGGCTAAAAATACAACTAATCATCCCCCACCCCAACTAGAAATATGCATAATAAGAAACAAATAAAACCATAAAGGATTAAAATATTTTTAGTTCTTTTAAAATTTTAATGTTTAAATTTTAGATTTTATAAAATAAAAATATTATCTAGTCTTTCAAAAACTATCTAGCAAATAATTTCCTTCTACTTTAAAATGTTTGAATTTTTTTAAATATATTTAAAATACTATAAAAAATTTACTATAAAAAGTTAGAATTTCTTAACTTGAAGAAATTAAATAGGAATTTTTAAGATGTACTAAATTCAAGATAAAAGTGACAAAAATATAAATTTAAAAATTGAATTTTAAACTTATGTTTTACAAATTAACATTTTATAATGATGTAAACATGTCTCTAAAAATTTCTTCAAAAAATATATTGACTAAATAATAAAAAGAAAAACAATAAAGATGATAATTATATAGAAATTAAAAAGTATATTTTTTATTTTAAAAAATTTTAAAATTGAATATTAAAATATTATATAAATTAAAGACTTATTTAATTCAAAGAATAAATTATAAAACGATGATATGGTTTGCTCAATTTTCAGCCATTCACTCACAATTTGCTTTATGTCCATATTTAATTGATTGAGTCTTTGAAGAAATTAATAACCAACAGATCGCAAAAACCAAAAGTAGATGAAATCAACTCAATAATAATAAATAATTCAATCTAAAAAACGTTTCTTCATGTCAATATCCCACGTGAATCATGATCCTTTCATTGCCAATGCATAAAAAAATTAGCAAAATTGTGTATACGAGTTCCGTCCTATATTATAAATATTCATTATTTTTTTTACTTTTATTATAAAAAAATTAGCAAAAGGTTAACATATTTAATTTATGTGTTAATTTTTTTAGAATAATTTTTATATTTAAAAATAATAAAGTTTACTTTTTCATATTCTAAGATGAATTAATAGTATGAATAAAAAGTATGTTTGAAAATATAATAAATGCAACTAATAAATTGAAAATGTACTTATATTTAGAGACACATTTTTCCTTCAAATGGTGCATATAATTAATGACATATAAAGTTAAAAACTAGAAGAAAAAAAAAATCTTAACAAAATATGTTATAAAGATCTTAACAACTAGATTCACATACACTAATTAGTAGAAAAAGTGGGATATTCAAGGTTTTAAATTACACAACAGTATATCGAAGGCTTTTGCAGTTACCATCTAAGTTGTAATTATAAAACCATAACACTAAAATATTTAGTTACATTTGTCATGTGATTAGACTATAGAAAGAAAATAAGCAACATGTGATAATATGTGCACAACCAGAAGCATGTGATCCATTCATTTTCAATTGGTCCATTTCCCTATTCATACAAGACTTCTCCAACATAGCTAAACTTCTACATTAATGATTTGAAAGGACAGCAAAAGAAAGTTAAAAGAGATAAAGTTCAATAAAAGAAAGTGAGTAGAAAGTATGATGAATTTTTTTAGTTGTTTGATATGTGTGGAATGGAAGGAAAGAAAGGTAAAAAGTGAAATAAAAAATTAATATATTTTATAAATGAATAACTATCTTATTTAAAATGAAATAAATTTATTCATATTTAAAGAAACATTGAGACATATTGGTCATTTTGACCAAATATATTTTTGTTGTTATATTTTCCTTTTACTAATGAATAGAAATAAAATAAAATGTGGTCCTACTTGCAGTTTTCTATTTTATTCACTATTGATTATTTGCCAAACACCGAAAGCATATTCAAAAATGAGTTTTCTTTCCTCGCTCCTACTTATCATCCATATTCATTACAACCAAACATAACGGAAATGACTCATATGAATAACTTTATGTCACTATATTTTAATAATGAATTAAAAATGGAAGTTTTATACTCAAAAGAAAAATTTAAGACTTCTCAGGAATTGAAAACACAACTTCAAAATTATTTCTAAGGAACTAAGAATGTTATTCAAACCCAAACATCCTATTGGATTACACCACCGATGATTAAAGTCAAATTCAAACCGTTTAACTTTAGACTTAAGCCACTACCATGAATGAAACTAAATATGTTTCACCGTTTAATTAATATTCACCACAACTTGATTGAACGCACTATTATTACACTTCTTTCACATGATTCATATACATGTTATCCAAATAATTTGTTGATTTGGCGACCTTTTCTTGAATAACGGGAAAAACACCTTAAATTTATAGAATATGATTGGATGCACAATAAGATAATGAATTTTAAACTCCCAACAAATATGAAATTTCAAACAAAAATCGATCAAAAGCATCACGTTCATAAACAAATATTGTGGCAATTCATCATTTCCACGTCCTAAACATAGAATACTTTGATACACCAGTATGCCATATGTAACCAAATTATTTTAGTGGTCAATTTGTTATTCATGAACTGCCACACTCAAAATATACTCAAAAACTCAAAATATACTTACAAAGGTAAACATTTATTAAAAATGATGTCAAAAAAATTGACATTTGTTTGTAAAGAGGACTCAACATAATACTCATCTCATTGATTATGTTGTCATATTCATTTGTTCATCATACTAATTGAATATTAAATTATTCACTCTTGAGAATAATTTAAAAATAGATCTCTTGATTTCCCAACATGAATAATTAAAAATTCTTTTTCAAGCGAAGACCAGACAAAAAAGGATTGAAGCGTCGGAAGCTATTTTTCATTGTAGGCTGGTAGAAGGAAGTCTAGTTGAGCATTTTGTACTTTAGATGATTGGGTAACATCATTATGGCATGACAAATTAAATTTGTTTTTGTGAAAGCGTAATGTCATAATGATGGTACAAACTAGTAAGGGGTAGGGGTAAATAAAAAATTCTCAGACTCATGTTTAGACAATAGATGAACAAGGGGAAGGCGAAAGTCAAGCCGAGTACTTATAGCCAAAACTAGTAGGTAGGATTGCAAAGAAATGTAGGTGTTTCCATTGTGGTCAAAATTGCCACCAAAAGAGGAATTGTTCAAAATACCTAGAAGAGTTTAAGAAAAGAGGAAATGAGACTTCCACATTAATGTGTCTACTTTTCCATCTTGGGTATTAGATATTTGATGTATTTCTCACATTTGTAACATATGGAGGAATTTAGAAGGAGTAGGACATTGGCTAAAGGTGAAGTCGACCTACGAATTTGAAATGGAGCAAAAGTTGCTACATTAGCTGTAGGAACTTATGTCTAAACTTTACCTTTTGGTTTTATTTTAGAATTTAATAACTGTTATTTTGTTTCATCCATTTGCAGAAACATCATTTCTATTTCTTGTTTGGACAAAGAAAGTCTTAATATTATTATTAACAATAAAAGTTGTTCAATTTATTTAGATAATATGTTTTATGTAAGTACAACTATGTGTAATGGATTTCATGTCTTACATTTAGATATGCCCATTTATAACATAATTGCAAAAATGGTTAAATCTAATTATTTGGACCCTACATACTTTTACAATGTCTTTTACGCCATATAGGTGAGAAATCCATATCCAATCTCTATAAATAAGGATACTTGGATTCATTTGACTATCAATTCAAGTGTATGAATTTTGATTATTTGGAAAGATGACTAAAACTTCATTTAGGGATCATAGTGCAACAGCTAGTGAACTTTTAGGATTAGGACATATTGATGTATGTGATCATCTAAACAAACCTTTTATAGACATTTTTTCTTACTTTGTCACATTCACTAACAAATAAGACAAAAATAAAAAACTTTTGAAAAGTTCAAAAACGTTTAGAATGAAGTGGAAAACCAACTTGGCATGAGTATTATAGCCACACGATCATATCATGGTGGTGAGTACTTAAGACAATAATTTGACGACAATGTAACATAATAGTTTTGCGAGTGTGATTAATGATTCTCATGTGATCATAGTGAGTAGTCATTTGACTTGAAGTCATTAAGATACTTATCTAGAGAGTTGTATACTTTGAGACAATCAAACATTATGTGTAACAGGACAATCATAACGAAGTTATTGGGTCTACAATAAATTCTGTAGAGGGATGTGAGTGATATAGATAGGATTCATCCCTCTTGTATAATTGGAGTTGTGTCTTGGGTCTCTCCATAGAATGATATATGAAATGTGGTCACGCCGAAAGTAAAAATTTAACTAAAAAATAATTTAATTAAATAATGATTTAAATGATAAATAATTTAATTAAAAAAATAAATTGGGCATGTGGCGTACAATGTCCACTATGATAGTAAAATATCAAGGAACACTATATATATGATATATTATGTCTTCTCTTAACATATCCCAAAATTATTTTTACTGTAACTGTAAGCTAGCACAGACGCATTCTGAGGTAACCCATTCACGTGGACTAAGTTGAGACACTACCATATCGTAGTGTTGATGTTTTGTCCTAATTGACGCTTCAAGAGATAAACACATAAATCTCATGTGAAATAATATGTTTTAAAAATTGTAACTGTCATCTTTTGTACATCTTCTTTGAATCTATATTAAATACACCTTTAAACTATTTTCTTTTAAATATTACTTTGTATGTCCTTAAATATAAAATTTATTTGATCAACTATAGAAATTAAGAAAGTTGATAAAAAAAATATTAAATTTATTGACTATTTGATATTGTTATATATTTTTTAATTAGGTCCTCTAAGTAACATATTGTTTGTAATGTTAAACTTTATGTTAGTATCTGTTTTCAAAATAATTATTTTTCGTTAGTTCCGTTTAAAAAAATATCATGTCACCATTACAATGCTGACGTGTGTCTAACAGTGATGATGTAACAAATTATAAAAGTAAATGATTCCTAAATTGGTCCTTTAAGTTTTGAAAAAAAAAAAATAGACTTTTGGTACTCTAAATTTAAACCAGTTTTCAATCAGGCCCAATTTTCATCTTTTAACTCTTCATCATCTTCCTCTTCACCGTCTTCATTTTCCACTAGATCTTTAAAAACCTAAAACTCAAAATTTGTAATTCCATTAAAAAAACTAAAAACGTCGACTATGTGAATTAGAGATATATCAAAACAAAAAATCTATCATTCTAATAAAAAATTAAAAAATGAGTTGTTGTAAATAAATAGAAATTCACCATAAATCTACTAAAAATAAATGAGTTGTTCATACATCTTGGAATTTGATCAAACATAAGACTAAAAGTATAATTTAGCCTAAATTTTTTAGATTGTTATAGTATGTGTACTCTCAATTTAAAAAATATGCATACATTTGAGAATAGTAATCTCAATATTTGTATTTATGCATGTTGGATAATTAAATATTCACATGAGTGAGTTATTAAAATAAATCGATAAATAACATAATATAATTGTTATGGTTATGACTCAATTAAACATCATTAAAATATCTTTACATCTAAATCATAAATTATTACAAATAAAAAATATTTACTAACTCAAATATTCTTAGACATTAGACCTCTCTATGTGTGTGTTTGGTATTTGTAAGAAATAGAGTATTAGATTACATTATGTTTGATGCAATTTCTGAATGTTTGATTCATTTCTCGAATGTACAAACATTCATTTATTTTTAGTGAATTTATGGTACATTTCTGGTTACTTAAAGAACTCATTTTTTAATTCTTGTTAGAATGATAGATTTCTTGTATTGATTTTTCATTAATTCACATACTCGACATTTTGAGTTTTTCTATTGCAATTACAAATTTTAGATTTTAGGTTTTTAAAAGATCGATGGGAAAAGGAAGGTGGTGTAGAGGAAGATCATAAAGAGTTAAAATATAAAAATTGACTGAGCGAAAATTAGTTTAAACTTAGATGATCATAAATGTATTTTTCCAAAGTCTTTGAAAATTGGTTTATAATATGTTACGTCATCATTATTATGCATATGTGAGTATTGTAACGGTCACTTTTTTTTAAGAAACTAATAGAAAATGACATTTTTATAAACAGGAAATAACATAAAGACTAACTTTGCAAACGAAAAGCCACTTAAAGACCTAATTGGAAGGAAAAAAATATAAATGATCGATTTGAAAACTAAATCAAACATAAAGTACTAAAAGTGCAATATAACCATGTTTTTATTATAATTTTTATATTTTATTGCAGACAAATATGTGAAATTATTAGGGATATATTAGTAAAAAAAAATTATTCAGTTTAAAATTTAAAGTGGACAGTCTTATAAAAAGAGAGAATAAAAGTTTTCAAAATGATCTTATATTTATGGACAGTGGTAGTAATATACATATGTAAACTATATAAAATTATGTTTGGGTAAATTATCATTTGTCTCTAAAAGTGTAAAAGGATTAAAAATATGTTTAATACTTTTAAAATTTTAATTTTTAAATTTTAAATTTTATAAAATAAAATAAAAAATATTATTTTAGTCTGTCAAAAACTATCTAGCAAATAATTTCCATCAACTTTAAAATTTTTGATTTTTTTTAAAATATATTTAAAATACTATAAAAGATTTACTATAAAAAGTTAGAATTTCTTAACTTAGAGAAATTAAATATAAATTTTTAAAATGTACTAAATTCAAATAAAAGTGACGAAAATATAAATTTAAAAATTAAATTTTAAACTCATATTTTACAAATTAACATTTTATAATGATGTAAACAAGTCTCTAAAAATTTCTTCAAAAAACATATTGACTAAATAATAAAGAGAAAAACAATAAACATGATAATTATATAGAAATTAAAAAGTATATTTTTTATTTTAATTTTTTTTAAAAAATTGAATATTAAAATATTATATAAATTGAAAACTTATTTAATTCAAAGAATAAATTATATAACGATGATATGGTTTGGTCAATTTTCAGCCAGTCACTCACAATTTGCTATATGTCCATATATAATTGATTGATTCTTTGAAGAAATTAATAATCAATAGATCGCACCAACCAAGCACTGCCAACAGTGCTGCTTACATAAGTAGATGAAATCATCTCAATAATAATAAATAATTCAATCTAAAAAACGTTAATTTCTTCATGTCAATATCCCACGTGAATCACGATCCTTTCATTGCCAATGCATAAAGCATCTTTTTATTTTATACGAACCAAAATTGTGTGTACGAGTTCCGTCCTATATTATAAATATTCGTTATTTTTTTATACTTTGATTATAAAAAATTAGCAAAAGGTTAACAAATTTAATTTATGTCTTAATTTTTTTTATAATAATTTTTATATTTAAATATAATAAATTTGACTTTTTCATATTTTAAGATAAATTAATAATATTAATAAAAAGTATGTTTGAAAATATAATAAATGCAACTAATAAGTTGAAAATGTACTTATATTTAGAGATACATTTTTCCTTCAAATGGTGCATATAATTAAGGACATATATAGTATTAAACAAAGTTAAAAACTATAAGAAAAAAAAAATCTTAACAAAATATGTTATAAAGATCTTAACAACTAGATTCACATACACTAATTAGTAGAAAAAGAGGGATATTCAAGGTTTTAAATTGCACCACGGTATACCGAATGCTTTTGCAGTTACTATCTAAGTTGTAATTATAAAACCATTTCACTAAAATATTTAGTTACATTTGTCATGTGATTAGACTATAGAGAAAAAAATAAGGAACATGATAATATGTGCACAACCAGAAGCATGTTATCCATTCATTGTCAATTGGTCCATTTCCCTATTCGTACAAGACTTCTCCAACATAGCTAAACTTCTGCATTAATGATTTGAATGGACAGCAAAAAAGAAAGTTAAAAGAGATAAAGTTCAATAAAAGAAAGTGAGTAGAAAGTATGATGAGTTTTTTTAGTTGTTTGATATGTGTGGAATAGAAGGAAAGATAGGTAAAAATCGAATAAAAAATTAATATATTTTATAAATGAATAACTATTATTTAAAATAAATAAATTTATTTATATTCAAAGAAACATTGAGACTGATTGGTCATTTTAACCAAATATATTTTTCCCAGTATACTTTCCTCTTATAATGAGCATAAATAAAATAAAGTCTAAATTACATTCGTGGTCTCTTAATTTAATTTCAGGTAACGTTTTAGTCATTTATCTTTTTTTTTTCGATTTAGTTCTTTATTTTAATTTTAAATGACAGTTTGATATTTTATGTTTTAAAATTTCAACAACGTTATCCTTTTTTAAACAAAAATTAAAAAAAAAATCAATCAAAACTCATAAAATTAATTATATTCTTTAATATAATACAAATTTCATCAAATCCGTAATGCAAATCTTCAAATAAACTCATATTTTCATACTTTATTTGATATTATTAGGAATAAAGGACTAAATCGGGAAGAAAAAAAAGATAAGGGACTAAAACGTTACCTGAAATTAAGTTAAGGGACTACAAATGTAATTTAGCCTAAAATAAAATATGGTCCTATTTGTAGTTTTCTATTTTATTCACTATTGATTGTTTGCCAAACAATAGAAGTATATTAGAAAATGAGTTTTCTTTCTTTGCTCCTAGTTATCATCCATATTCATCACAACCAAACACAACATAAATGATTCATATGAATAACTTTATGTCACTATATTTTACTAATGAATTAAAAATGGAAGTTTTACACTCAAGAGAAAAATTTAAGATTTTTTAGAAATTGAAAACACAACTTTAAAGTTATTTCTAAGGAACTAAGAATATTATTCAAACTCAAACATCCTATTGGATTACACCACTGATGAATAAAATCAAATTCAAACCGTTTAACTTTAGACTTAAGCCACTACCATGAATGAACTTAAATATGTTTCACCATTTAATTAATATTCATCACAACTTGATTGAACGCACAATTATTACACTCCTTTCACATGATTCATATACATGTTATCCAAATAATTTGTATCCTTTGGCGACCTTTTCTTGAATAACGGGAAAAAAACCTTAAATTTATAGAATATGATTGGATGCACAATAAGATAATGCATTTTAAACTCCCAACAAATATTAAATTTCAAACAAAACTCGATCAAAAGCATTACATTCATAAACAAATATTGTGGCAATTCATCATTTCCACATCCTAAACATAGAATACTTTGATCCACCAATATACCACATGTAGCCAAATTATTTTAGTGGTCAAATTGTAATTCATGAATTGACACACTCAAAATATACTTAAAAACTCAAAATATACTTAAAAAGGTAAACATTTATTACAAATGATGTCAAAAAAATTGACAGCAGTTTGTAAAGCAGGCTCGACTTAATACTCATCTCATTGATTATGTTGCCATATTCATTTGTTCATCATACTAACTTAATATTTTATATTATTATCAATTAAATGAGAGGCTATTAGGGTTCACTATGACAATAAGATAGAAATGAACATTATATATTATATATGATATATTTTGTCTCCTATTATTCTAACCCTAGAATCATTCTTACGGTAGTCATGAGCTAGCACGACGCAGTTCGAGACAAACGTTCACATGCATTGAGTAGAGACACTACCCTATAGTGATGTATGTGATTTGTTCTCTTCAACATTTCAAGAAGTAAACACATAAATTACATGTGAAATATTATACATGTGTGTTCCATGACCACTAGTAATTTTCACTCTTGAGAATAATTTAAAAACATATCTCTTGATTTCCCAACATGAATAGTTAAAAATTATTTTTCAAGCGAAGACTAGACAAGAAAGGTTTGAAGCGTCAAGAGCTATTTTTCATTGTAGGCTTTTAGAAGGAATTCTAGTTGGACATTTTTTACTTTAGATGATTGGGTACCATCATTATGGCATGACAAATTAAATTTGTTTTTGTGAAAGCGTAATGTCATAATGATGGTACAAACTAGTAAGGGGTAGGGGTAAATAAAAAATTCTCAGACTCATGTTTAGACAATAGATGAACAAGGGGAAGGCGAAAGTCAAGCCGAGTACTTATAGCCAAAACTAGTAGGTAGGATTGCAAAGAAATGTAGGTGTTTCCATTGTGGTCAAAATTGCCACCAAAAGAGGAATTGTTCAAAATACCTAGAAGAGTTTAAGAAAAGAGGAAATGAGACTTCCACATTAATGTGTCTACTTTTCCATCTTGGGTATTAGATATTTGATGTATTTCTCACATTTGTAACATATGGAGGAATTTAGAAGGAGTAGGACATTGGCTAAAGGTGAAGTCGACCTACGAATTTGACAATAGATGAACAAGGGGAAGGCGAAAGCTAAGCCGAGTACTTATAGCCAAAACTAGTAGGCGGGATTGCAAAGAAATGTAGGTGTTTCCATTGCGGTCAAAATTGCCACTGAAATAGGAATTGTTCAAAATACCTAGAAGAGTTTAAGAAAAGAAGAAGTGAGACTTCTACATTAATTTGTCAACTTTTCCATCTTGGGTATTGGATATTGGATGTGGTTCTCACGTTTGTACTATATAGAGGAATTTAGAAGGAGTAGGACATTGGCTAAAGGTGAAGTTGACCTTTGAATTCAAAATGGAGAAAAAGTTGCTACATTAACTGTAGGAACTTATGTTTTGACTTTACCTTTAGGTCTTATTTTAGAACTTAATAACTTTTATTTTGTTCCATCCATTTGCAGAAACATTATTTCTATTTCTTATTTGGACAAATAAAGTTTTAATATTATTATTAACAATAAAAGTTGTTCAATTTATTTAGAGAATATGTTTTATGCAAGTACAACTGTGTGTAATGGATTTTATGTCCTACGTTTAGATATGCCCATTTATAACATAAATGCGAAAATGGTTAAATCAAATTATCTGGACCCTACATACTTTTGCATTGCCTTTTAGGCCATATAGGTGAGAAACACACATCCAATCTCTATAAAAAAGGATACTTGGATTCATTTGATTATGAATCATTTGAAGTGTATGAATCTTGATTCTTTGGAAAGATTACTGAAACTTCATTTATGGATCATAGTGAAAGAGCTAGTGATCTTTTAGGATTAATACATAGTGATGTATGTGGTCATCTAAATAAACTTTTTATAGACAGTTTTTCTTTGTCACATTCACTAACAAATAAGACAGAAATAAAAAACTTTTGAAAAGTTCAAAAAGTTTTAGAATAAAGTGGAAAACCAACTTGGCATGAGTATTAAAGCCACACGATCAGATCATGGTGGTGAGTACTTAAGACAATAATTTGACGATAATGTAACTTAATAGTTTTGCAAGTGTGATTAATGACTCTTATGTGATCATAATAAGTAGTCATTTGAATTGAAGTCATTAAGATCCCTATCTATACTTTGAGACCATCAAACATTATGTGTAACAGGACAATCATAATGGTGCTATTGGGTCCACAATAAATTATGTAGAGGGATGTGAGTGATATAGATAAGATTCATCCCTCTTGTATAATTGGAGTTGTTTCTTGGGTCTCTCCATAGAATGATATATGAAATGTGTATGGTCACGCCGAAAGTAAAAATTTAACTAAAATAATTTAATTAAATAATAATTTAAATGATAAATGATTTAATTAAAAAAATAAATTGGGCTTGTGGCGTACAATGTCCACTATGATAGTAAAATATAAAGGAACACTATATATATGATATATTATGTCTTCTCTTAACATATCCCAAAATAATTCTTATTGTAACTGTAAGCTAGCACCGACGCATTCTGAGGTAACCCGTTCACGTGGATTGAGTTGAGACACTATCATATCGTAGTGTTGGTGTTTTGTCCTTATTGACACTTCAAGAGGTAAACACATAAATCTCATGCGAAATATTGTGTGTATGTGATCCATGACAAGGGTAATTTTCACTATTAAAAATAATTTTAACATAATTTTCAAATATATCTCTTGATATTCTTACATGATGATGACGATCAATTTTTTACTTTAACTTCATCGTATATACCGTCATTAAATAATGAATTCATTGTCTAGTCCACGTACTTTATTTTTGCTAATATTTTAAAAGTTGATGCACTTGTTGAGTGAAGTTAATATGAACCTAAAATAAAAAGAGTTTGGTAGTAGACTCATATCATATTTAATAAAAATAGAGAATTTTGTCAAAATAAAATAATGTGTTTCAAACATTGTAACAGTCATCTTTTGTACATCTTTTTGAATTCATATTAAAGTGCACTTTTAAACTATTTTCTTTTAAATATTACTTTGTATGTCCTTAAATATAAGATTTATTTAAAGAAATACAAAAATTAAGAACATTGATAAAATATATTAAATTTATTGACTATTTGATATTTTTATATATTTTTTAATTAGGTCTTCTAAGTAACATATTATTTATAATGTTAAACTTTATGTTATTATCTGTTTGCAAAAAAAATATTTTTCGTTAGTTCCGTTTAAAAAAATGTCACGTGAACGTTACAATACCGATGTGTGTTTAACAGTGATGATGTGACAAATTATAAAAGTAAATGATTCCTATTGGTCCTTAAGTTTTGAAAAAAAATAGACTTATCGTACTCTAAATTTAACTCAGTTTTCAATCAGGCCCAATTTTCATCTTTTAACTCTTCATCATCTTCCTCTTCACCATCTTCATCTTCCACTCCATCTTTAAAAACCTAAAACCCAAAATTTGTAATTCCAATGAAAAAAAACTAAAAATGTGACTATGTGAATTAAAGATAAATCAAAACAAAAAATAAAATTCACCATAAATCTACTAAAAATAAATGAGTTGTTCATACAACGTGGAATTTGATCAAACATAAGACTAAAAGTACAATTTGGCCTAAGTTTTTTAGAGTGTTATAGTATGTGTACTCTCAATATGAAAAGTATGTGTATATTTGAGAATAGTAATCTCAATATTTGTATTCATGTATGTTGGATACTTAAATATTCACATGAGTCATACTTAGTTATTAAAATAAATTGATAAATAAAATAATATAATTGTTATGATTATGACTCAATTAAACATCGTTAAAATATCTTTACATCTAAACCATAAAATATTACAAATAAAAATGTTTACTAACTTAAATATTCTTAGACATTGCACATCTTTATGTGTGTGTTTGGTATTTGTAAGAAACAGAGTATTAGATTACATTATGTTTGATGCAGTTCTCGAATGTTTGATTCAGTTCTCAAATGTACGAACATTCATTTATTTTCAGTGAATTTATGGTACATTTTTTGTTACTTATAACAATTCATTTTTTAATTCTTGTTGGAATGATAGATTTCTTGTATTGATTTTTCTCTAATTCACATATTCGACATTTTGAGTTTTTCTATTGCAATTACAAATTTTAGATTTTAGATTTTTAAAAGATGGAGAGAAAGAGGAAGGTGGTGTAGAAGAAGATCATAAAGAGGTAAAATATGAAAATTGACCGAGCGAAAATTAGTTTAAACTTAGATGATCATAAGTGTATTTTTCTATAGCTTTAGTAGACAAATATGAAAATCGTTTACTTTTATAATATGTCACATCATCATTATTATGCATATGTCAATATTTTAACGGTCGCTTTTTTTAAGGAACTAATAGAAAATGACATTTTTACTAACAGACAATAACATAAAGACTAACGTTGCATATAAAATGCCACTTAAAATATCTAACTAGAAGGAAAAAAATAGAAATGATCTATTTAGAAACTAGATCAAACATAAAATACTAAAAGTGCAATATAGTCATGTTTTTATTATAATTTTTATTATTGGTTGCAGACAAATATGCAAAATTATTAGGGATATATTAGTAAAAAATAAAATAGTACTCAAAAGATATAATTTGTTATTATAAAAATCTCTTAAATATATAATTTATTATTAAAATAATTCATAACTATTATAATATTAAATATTAAACTAGTTAACATTTAAAAACTAATTTAAATTTTTTATCAAATTTATAATTAAAATAACAATGTCCTACGTTTTCGAAGGATAAAATAATAGTTTATACTTTACTAATCCTATCTCGTTTTACTTGCACTCTCTTTTCAATTAAACTTGAATAATACAATATCATTTTATTCACACTCTTTTTCCAATTTAGGTGAATTTAGGATCTAAACTTTTTTAGCTAAAAAGTTAAACTAAGCAAATCAAAATTTGAGATCGAGTAAATTTGGCAAATATAATTTGTTCCAAGTTCTAACACTCGCCATGCTCTCTCCAAATTCACACAATCACACTCCACTTATATCTGTACAGGTGAAACGCACTGCCGTTTAGTCTCGTCGACATACATGCTCGTCGACATAATTTACCAGACATCACAAATTCCTAGAAAGTGTAGCTCAGTTACCAGTAGTACGAATTGGGACGATGATGAAATTTCATGCCACAGATCTAGAATTCAATTTCTATTGTTGACAACTTTACTTTTCCTCTAACTAATTATTAATCACTCCAGTTTACCAAAAAGTTTCATATATTCTTTTTTAAATTCAAAATAATTTACTGAAAATAAATTATACTAAAATATTTTATTTTTTAAGATTTTCTTTAGGTCGCGATAAGTAAAGTAAAAGAAATTTGGGACTAGTAGTTGGTGCTACTCAAATATTGTTTTTCTTCATTTTCTATGTTAAAATAATATAAAAATAAAAATAATAAATAAATCAATAAAAATAATTATTATTAATCAATAATAAAAATTAATTAAAAAAATTGAATAAAGTTATCGATAACATTCAAATAATATTATAGATTATAATCGAATATAATTTATATATGTTGTACATTTTATTTATAACATTAATATAAATAAATATGAAATACTAAATATTTGAATATATATATATATATATATATATATATTTCAATAAGTAAAATTGGTTAGGGGGCAATTGACTACAAAATAGTGTAAATTAGGCAGAATTTGTTAATTTATTTGAAATGTCACAAAGAATAATAAATAGTTAATAAAGAAATAATTGCAAGATAAGTGAAAGTTGTTAAAAGATTGTCAGAATGTTGCCAACAACTTTATTCAATCACTATAATTTTATATTATTATGAACTAATAACTATAATTTTTAAATGTTTTTTATTATATCAATTAATACAAAAAGTAGGAAAAAATCTGTAGAAAGTTGCATTTTTAAAATGCAATCAACTATAACATCTAATTTTTTTTCTTCAAATTTATAGAGACATTTTAATTTATGACAAAAAAACATACAGAACATATTAGTTTTGACAAAAATAAACCAGGAAAATTTAATCTTTAAGTCGTCTGATTTAAAAAAAAAAAAAGAAAAAATCAAACCCCGTGAAAACTGAAGACATGTAGACATGTATTGTTTAGTCATTAAGAGTGTATTTGAACTTCCTAATGGCCTTTAACAAAATCAAAATAAGACAGTTTTCAGCAATTTCTAACTATAATAAGGAATAATTGGCTTTCAGCACGACGACGAATTTTCATTTGAGGTATTTCTACTGTCAGTTTTTATTTCTGAAATCTGGTTTCTTCTGTTTTCACGGATAAAAAATAAATAGAAAAATCAACTAAAAGAAAAAACTAATGTGTGACAATTTATTTTTTTCAAGAACTAGAAAAAAAAAATCATTTTTTTAGGAACTAAAATGTATCGCATATTTTATGTGATGGACAAAAATGTTCATTAACTCAAAAAGTCACCCATCCCAAAAATGCATAGTTCATTTCCATAACTATAATTCTATACATGTTCATGATACATAAACACTAATCTCTTATATAACCATACAAAATTTAATTAATTAAGTGTAAAAATATAGTTAAGAAAAGATGATTAATTCAAATCATATAAAAATAATAATATAGTTAATTCAACTATATAATTGATCTTAATATAGCTAATTATATTAACTAGATATGTCAAGTGTACAAATAAATGGGTGTTGAAGAAACATTATTTTTCTACATAAATTACTAACTAGACCATGACTTAATGGAAGATTAAATAAAAAAAGATCCATTTATGTACAGTTATATAATTACAATTGTACAAATATTCATGATTATTCCATCTCCTTCGTCGATCTTCACCCCACCCACCCCATTAAAAAAGGAAACTAAAAAATAAAAATATAAGCTACAAAATTTTTTCATTTTTCTCTCTCCTTTCTTCTCTATATATTTTTTTTTTTCCTGCAATTTTATTTTGTTTTTAAATTGGATTTAATATCTTAAACTTCTTGAGAAGTATCAGGGGAAGACAGAGGAAAACATGTATCCTCTCCACCAGTGTTCCATAGAAAATGAGCATAATTTGCAGCATAGTAAGTGTTATTTGGTTCAGCTGAAATAGCTTCCAAATATGTTTCCTCTGCAGCCCATAAATCGTTTTTTACTTTCCATAAAAAAGTTGCGTATTTATTATAAGCTTCAGCATCCGGTGGATCCGATTCAATGGCTCTCTTGAAGTATTCCTCAGCCCTGTTTTATTCAAACCATAATGTCAATAACACAACTAATTTTCACATGCTAGTTGCATTAACAAGCAATAAAATTAAATTCAATTCAATTACTTTATAGAAAAATTATGGTGTTGGTACGACTGAAAAGAAAAGTCAATGAGATTACGTGTGAGATATTTCTTATAGGACATCACGTGGATACGACGATGAATCTTTGCTCATGAATAACTGGTACACTGGTACAGAGAAACTACACCGCATACTACTCTATCAATATTCAACTCGACAAAAACTCATTTTGTTTTTTTTCCTTTTTCCATTTTTGGTTAGATTTTTTGCAATATACCTTTAATTGGAAACATAACTAAAAAAATCTATTTTTTTTAATACAGTTCAAAGATTATTATTTTGTACCTTAAAAAATTACTATAAGATTATTACAATCCTATGAAATAAAGTTCGCTTCAAATAAATAATAAATAAAAAATTTATTTTCTATATAAAAATATACTACCATGAGAAATAACAGGTAGAAATATAGAATGAGATAAAAAATAATAATCAATACTTAATTTGAGTTTTAAATCATTGACATAGAATTAATATCCAAACTAATAAAAGTGGAGTTTGGTTGATTCGATTTAAACTCGAGTATCGAAATCAAAATTAAATCAATTTTAATTGTATTGGATTTGTTTTTTTAGGTATATAGGGTCATTAACTCATTGGTTGTTTCTTATTTATATCCCTACCCCAAAACTCCTAAATTTTCACTTCAATTCCTAAATTTTAATATGTTAAACTCTAACCAATATTAGGATTATAGGCTTTATAGCAACAATTAGCCAATTTTATGATGGAACCACATCAGCAATTTTTGAAAACAAAATCATATGAAAATCATTTAGAATAAGAAATCATCAGCTAATAATAACATATAAAGATAGTGGTTTCAAAGTTGTTATAATAGTAAGTTAAAAACCAATGAAGCTACCAAAATTGGGGTGAAAAACAAGGTAAAGAGAGTGAAACAACTCATCAAGTCTTTTTGTATTGGAAAGAAGTAAAAGACGAAAAGATGAAAAGATTCCATGGAATATACGCACCTGTCAAATTCATGTGAAACGATGTAAAGAAACTGTGCATAGTTGGCAAGTAGAAGAACATTGTTTGGTTCTTGAGACAACGCCGTTTGATAAACAAGCTCTGTTCTCAAATACTCTGCATAATCATCAGATTCAATATTTGCTGAAACCGGTGAAACGAATCGTTTCATTGCTTCTTTATCTAAACCCACTTCCATTCTAGAAGCTTCTTCCACCATAGAATTCCATAGCTTCGTTTCTTCTTCTTCATCATCTTTTTCAATAATCGACTCTGTTTCCCCTGTTTTGTAAACATTGCCATTTGGAAAAACGCTTCGGTTATTAAACCGGTTATTCTCATCAAACCCATTTGCCACCGGCCGGAATTTCCCGCCGCCGTGATTTCCGCCGTCAACGGAGGCGGTATTGTTTCCATTTGAAACAGAAAACGTTTTAATTGTTGATGAATCAAACTTATGAAACTCGCCGTGTGTTTCGTTGTCGCGAAACTCGACGATGGAGGCTGTGGCCGCCTCCGGCGGTGGAGCTACACCGGCGATGGCGTTGTTATTTGCCATTGAATAAACAGTAAAATTTGCCATGAGAATCATAACATAAATCATGAGCGTTGGTGTATGAGAGAAAACTTGTTGAAACAACCACACGAATGAAGCGTGCATTTCCTTTTGTACCCTTTGAAGAATCCCTTGTAAATCTTCGTAGAAAAGAACCTCTCTCATTTGTAAAGTGAAACTGTGAATTTCTCTGATGATGAAAACCATTGAAGAAAAAGCTTTCTTCACCGAACAACGTGCTGATTCACCAACTTCTCTGAACTCTTCTTTCAGCTTCAGTTTCTTTTTTATGATTCTCAGTGAAAAAGGAAGCTCAACGCTGTTCGCTTTTCTTTCAATTATCGCCGGAATTATTTCCTCGCCGCCGTTCCACGGCGTCTCAAACTCCGGCATGTAGTAAACCTTGGACGAAGATGTTAATCTTTCTTCGCCGCTTTCGAAATCGGTTACATTGTTTTGAAGCTGGAACCTACATGATAAATCTTCGATTTTCTTAGCGAATTCTTCGTCGGAGAAGAATGATTCTAAGCTTGCGCTACAAACTCTTCTCATGGTTCTTGCTTTTCGTGTAGGGGAAAGTGGAAAATGATCGAAAGATCGAGTTTTTTGAAGAAGAAACTTGGTGGGTCGGAAAAAGGTTGAATTTTGTACGAATCTATTTCGTGGTTTTGACGAAATTGCGGAAGCTAGTGTTTGAGATGATGAAGGAGAATGAGATAGAACATTATGCGACAATTGCAAAACATTAAGTTCCATAACTACGATGATGTTTCAATTGGGACAAAAAAAAAATTGAAGAATAAAAGAGGAATCGGAATCTGAGTTTTCCAAAAGATGAAACTTTTAAAAGACTTGAGAAATAGGAAAAAGTGTTCCTTTTAACCTGCAAAAATAAATAATAAAAAAATTAATTGGAAACAAAATATGCATAGAGAAAATCGAAAGAGTATGAATGTGAGAAAGAAAAATCGCTTAAAGTTGCAAATAATGATTACTAAAGCCACGAAAATCGGATCGAATTACGAGCTTCAAGAAAAACAAGATCCAAGAGAATTGAACCATTGAAGTGTTATTTTTAGTTTATGAACTTACTCAAACGGTGGTGGAAATGTGATTTGCCGGCGGGAAGTGGCTTCCGACGAGTTTGGCGGCGGAGAGAAGCGCAAAGTGTTGCAGCTTCAGTTTATATCAAAAGAAAAATAAGTTAATGGGTTTGGTGTATATATAGGCAAAAGCAAAATACGGAGGAAAAAAAAAAATCAGGCTAGTTTATGACCGGCTGCAACGGTATCAGTGGTCCCACTGAAATTAATGTGGACCGCCATAATGTATTACAGCTGCGTCAGGTTACCGGTCATTTTCTGTGGACCCGCTATTTGCAATTTGCAATTGCTAAATGCTAATGCTCCCCACTATCTATGGCATTTTCTTTTCCTATCGTTGATATAAAATTGAGGTTACGATAGATTTTTTTATTTATTTAAAAAAGTTGCGAACAATTTAACAGACCAAAAAAAAAAAGTGTGAACAATTCCAGCAACAGAGTTTTACTTTTAAAGCTATGGTTATTTTTGTTTCAAAAAGTCATGATTATGACTTTCCCACTTTTTTTTTATTTTTTTAATAAAGTGTTCTTCTTAACCAATTAAAGGGTGTAAGTGATTATATTATAATATTCTAAAGGTATATGTTTGAAAAGATAACGTATAGAATGATAAATAACTAGAAAAATTAATGGTTAACCATTTGTCAAAAAAAAATAGTTAGACTTTTTATAAAATATATACAGAAAGAAAATTGTGTACTATTTATTATTTACAGTATTAATTGAAAAATGTCAGGATATACATTAATCTCCTATTTGAAACACCACAAAGGATGGATAATGGCAAGATAGTTGGTTCAAATAATATATGTATTGAGCTATGAAAAAGTATTGGAAATAGAGGTATTGAATAATTTAAAGCTTTTTTACAAGATTATAACTGAAGAAAATGTTAGATGAGTGGAGGTGGAGCAATCTAATTTCAATTTTTAAGAACAAGAGACATATATAAAATAGAGTAAATTATAGAAGATTAAATTTATAAACTACACTATGAAGTTATGAGAAAAAAGTGTTTTAATTGAGAGAAGATTAGTGTGAAGATGTAAGGCGATGCAACATATAATTTTCTATTTTAAATGGATTGCACTAATTGTCAACTTTAAGTCCTAATCTTTTTATATTAGTTTTCGATTTAGTTATATAACATATCAATGGATCAACATCGAGATGAATGTTTTTATATATGATATAACTCTCTTTGGAGAGTAAAGGATTGAACTAAATGGGAGGTTAAAGACTTGGAGACAAGCCTTAGAGGCGTATGGCTTCTATTTGAGTATAAGCAAATTGAATACATAGAATCCAAATTTAGCAACAAGAGAAACATTTTCCATTTGCAGGTGAAAATTAGAGATCATATCATACCACAAGTCACACGATTTAGGTATCTAAGTTCCATAATACAAAATGACATAGAAATAGAAGGAGATGTAATTCATAAAATTCAAATTGGATGGTTGAAATGGAGGACTGTCTCGAGTGTTTTACGTGATAAAAAAAAATTATGCTCCAATTGAAGCGAAAATTGTATTACACAACAGTAAGATTAATGGTTTTATAAGATCAATAGTAAGTACCATTTGCACTCCCACAAATAATTCTTACAATAAGAGTAAACTACAAACAAAATAATTCATGTGGTCCTTTAATTTGATTTTAGATAACAATTTTTTTTTTAATTTGATCATTTATTTAATTTTAAGTAACAATTTGATCATTTATATCTTTAAATGTTAATAATATTATCATTTTTTTTACAGAAAATTTATCATCATCTTCAAAAAAATCTCGAAAATTGATTATCCATTTCAACAAAATTCATATAATAATCAAATTCATAACTCAAATATTCAGATAAATTCACGTCTTTTAGATTTGATCAAATAAAGAACTCACACTTTTAGATTTGATCTCTTAATCACCAAGGCAATATACTCTTCTTCTTTTTATAATTCTCCAAATCAAATCTCTAGCTTAAATTTTAAAATATGAATTATTTGTTTGATAAGTTTGATGTTGTTGGAGATAAAAATATGATTTTATTTGAAGATTTGAGTTATGAATTTGATGAAAATATGATTTTTTTTTTAAATGATTACTAATTTTATAAGTTTTGTTTGAAGATAATTAATAAATACTACTATAAATTCATACATCTAATAATATTAATATTTTATTAGTTGAACTAAGATACAAATAGTTTTTAAAAAAATATAATTGATTTTAAATTACACTTAGATGTAAAATTATACTAATGTAGTTTACTACGAATTCTGATTTATTTTTAAAAATTATTTATTTTAAAATAAATAATTTTTCAATTTTAATATATTTTTTTCAATTATATCTTTTAATTAATATTAATTATATTTTTTGTTATATATTTACAACATTAATAATATATTACTATTTAATATATTTTTTTATTAGATATGAAATAATTGAATTATGTTGGGAGAGAGTGTAAAACATGAAACTACTAGTAGAAGGGGGCATATGAGTACGACGCGGCTTCTTTCACGGGAAATTGTGGATCCGATCTGGCCGTTAAAGTGTTGCCACGTGTTGAAGGAATGCATCTACTTTGTGTTGAAAATATTGGCAACTAAAAAAGAGGAAAATATCGTGATTAATCACCGACCCTTCCACTGCAAACCTTGTGAGGACACGTACCCTACCCTCTGCAACATTGCCACCAATTTCTTACTTTGTCTTCTCCTGCATTATAGGAGTTGTTCACTTCAACTTCAAGCACCCCAAAATACTCATAATAGTACACCTTCACTTTCAACATATTTATTTCACCCCCGGTAATATAACAAACAAAAACAATGTCAACTTTTAGACCTCTTTTTAGTATATATAGAGGCCGTATGCTATAAGAAATAAAGATTCCAAACTTCACCTATATTTACAATTCTTTTCAAACGTTAATAATTATCGCAATACTATTTATAAATTATTTATTTTGATAACTTTTTATAATTAATATAATTATTTAATAATGTATAAAATTAAATCAAATTACTGTCTTAAATATAAAATCAAAGGGAGTTATTAATTTATATTTTAAAAGAAAATTATTAATTATTATTAAAGTTTCAAGTAACTTTTTAACAATAGTCTACATTGAACTATCCTTCAAAATAATTTAATGAAAATTTTATTTAAAATATTCACTATTATTTTACACCGTCAATTGCTTGCAATTTATAAATATATTAATAAAATAACTCATTAATTATTATTTAAATTTTAAATAAATTTTTAATATTAGTATATGAAGAATCATATTTTAAAAATTGTCTAATGTATAATTTATTTGAATTGTATATTTTTTTTTATTAAAAATATATTTGAGTGTTTAATTTAAAAAATGTATAATATGATATAGTAAAGTAAACTATTATTATATCCCCACTAAGTTAAATAGTTTTG